>PVJI01007028.1:0-33007 GCA_004026765.1 Micronycteris hirsuta
AATGACTTAATGTGTTCAAACTGACTGAGATGAAATTTACACTCTTGGTAGAGAGTTTAGAAATGAATTAGTGGTGAATACTTAGAAAGTAAAACAAATGAATAATAAGGCAATTGGGTGGAATAATAAAAATTATACTGAAAATATAATCACAGTACATTCATTCCATGGCTAGGCTATAAAAATATTTATAGGGTCAGAATATGTAAAATCTAAACATCCATCTCATAGACAACTGTGACTTGATTAAATTGTGGGTTTAGGGATAGAGGAAATGAAGGGGGTAGGAAAGTGTTGTGTTAAATGACTGATCTTCATTAATTGAAGATTAATGGATAATATCTAAAACTGAAAAATCAATAAATGGCAATATAAGCTTTCTCTTTTTTTCTCTTGCAAAAATATAGAAGTAAATATCAGGATAATAGATTTTAAAAAAATGGATTCCTTCAGGAGAATGAGCTGGGGCCAAGAATGGTAGTAGAGCAGGGAACTGTTTGGATTTTTTGAGTCATGTACAATTATTTGTCGTTTTTAACCACAGCAATCATCACACATGTCAAATTACTTAGAAAAATTTTTAAACTGCTGCTTCATAAGCCAGGTGCTTCTTTTGTTTGTTTTTCTCTTTCTGTCTTTTTATTAAAATGTTCACAGCAGCCTTGTTCGCAGCAGCCAAAAATTAGAAACTACCCAAATGTCCATCAACAGTGGAATGGATGAATAAATTACTTTTTCTGCCTTTTAATTCATCAGCACATTGCCCCCAAGGAAGAGGCTATCAATTATGTCCTTCCAACAATTCACAAGAATCCCCTTTTCCCAACACCTCTGCAGCTCCAAATGTGATTATCATTTATTTTAATCTTCTTTGAACTGATGGGCCAAGCCTGAGGTCTCACTTCATTTCACGTCTCTTTGATTATCAGCCATTTTGAACACGTGTTCATACATATTATTTGTTCTTTATTCTGTAATGAATTACTTCTTCATATCCTTAGCCCTTTTTAAAATGGAAATGTTCGCTTGATTCTTTTTTTTTTTTTTTTGGACCAATTCTTATTTATTGAAAAGAAAAAGATATTTATCTACTAATGCTATTAACCCTTTTATCTAGCATATGTTTTTCCTGCATTGCCAGATCCTTTCTAAGTTTATGTCATTTTTAGAAGTATCAAATACTACATTTTTATGTGGTATGAACTAACGGTAGTACTTTTAATGGGAGGAAGAACCAAAGCCAATGGCAACCTGGACAACTGGCTGGCCGATCTGTGGGCTGACAGGGACACAGGAAACCCTGGGGGGGAGGGAGAAGAGCAGATGGGGGGCTGCCTGCCAGATGGGTTTGGTCCTGCTGAGGGGAGCTGGTGGGAGAAGGGTGGCCCAGGTGCACAGGGAGAGTCCCCGCAGGTGGTGGGCCCATGCCCTGGGGACATGGAGTGGATTCCGTGGAGTGGATTGGAGAAGGCACCTGGCAGCTTTGGGGGAGAGGCAGCACCACAGCAGTGGATTCAGGTGCCGGGAGGTGCCTTCCAGAGGCATGAGGATGGCCTTTTCTTCAGAGGGTCTGGATCTCAGTGGAGTAGGAAGAGGTGAGGGGACCCCAGGCTGAGCAGGGAGTGCCCATGGCCCTGGGGTCTTGGTGGGGCTGGTGGCAGCTGTTGCTGCTACCCTCACAGTATTGGTACAGCCATGAAAAGTGAGGAGAAGGAGGAGGAGGATCAAGAATCTGGAAGGAATGTGAAGTACATTCACTGACTGTGCTCTGCCTTCTCTTTCATCTGACCCTCTGCCCAGACCAGTCCTTTCCGGTTCCTTAGTCTCTTCTTCTCACCAAATTCTGTCATCCTCGCCTTCCTGTCCACACTTTTTGCCCTTCAGGACAGAGAATGATACAAAACCCTGGGACGGGAACTCTAGAGTATGAGGCTCTGCCCCTCCCCGAGGGTTGGGGGGAACCCTAGGAGGGACTTCTGAGTATACAGGTCTCTGGTGGAGGGAATGACTATCTGTGTGTGTGTGTGTGTCTTGGTATGTCCCTGTGCACACCTGGGGGTTAGTTATGGAAGACACCCGAGGCCAGCCTCAGATCTCAGCAACCCAGCTACTATGGGTGGACATGACCCAAGGGCATGAATTTGAAGGTCAAAGGAAACAGTGGTCTGTAACAATCAAATGAGTGTGCAGAGACAGACAGGAAAAAAAGACTATTTAAACTGGTGTAAGTTACGGTTGATATGATGCCCCGTGTGTAGTCCCTGGCTACTCCGGTCCTGCAACCCCTCTCTCCCAGAAGACAAGCTTCCCCCTACTCTGCTGGTCCCTCAGCGAGCCCAGGCCCCACTCACCAGGGTGCCACAGGGTGCTGAGGCCCTGACTCCCTGTGGAAGGTCTCACTCCACTCACACCGGTAGGGAGGCCACGGTCGGAGAAAGGGGCAGATCCCAACTTGGAGAGCTTCCTGTCCCCTGGGAATTCAGGACCACCCCAACACAGCCGAGAACCATTCAGAGCCAACCACAGGCTAGAGACACAGATAGTGGAATGCAGACAAAGAGAAAACTTGGGGGCCTTCGGGGAGGAGGCGTTCCTTCCCAGTGGTCAGCAGTGGCCAGACAAGGGGAATATCAGCTTGGCTCCATGCCCTCACACCCAGTGACACACTTCTATGCCAGCCAGGGCCACCTTCTTCCTCTCCGAGAGTGCCCTCTTACCATTCAGTATGTGATTAGGTTCAGAGAGGGATACCCAGCCCAGCTGAAAACCAGGAAACCCCCAGGAGCTTGCCCCTGCTGGCATGTGCAATTTGGTTTCCTGTGCTGTGTGTGAAACAGACAGACACCAAGAAGTCAGGAGGTGGATCCTGATAACACCACCACCTCACCTCACTGTGCAACTCTGAGCAGGTCACTGATAGATCTGGGCCTCAGTTCCCTCACAAACCTGTTTCAGGCACAAGGAGAGAGGACACATGAACATGGTTTGTAAACTAATCTTGTGCACGTGGGTGGCTGGCATGATTTCCTGAAGGAATTCATTTTTCCACGCATTGGGAAGCATAGCCCTGGGCTTTACATGCATGATTAAAGAGCACGGACTCCGCGTGTAAGATGGCCCAAGTCGGCATGCGTAGACCTATGTTAGTGGAAAATAGAATTCCCTGAAAGGGAGTTTGGCTAATATATTTCTTAAAAATGTACTGCCTTGCTGGATCCTTCCCCTGCTCCCTGGATCAAAAGACTTATGCTAATGCATGTCTGGGACCAAATGTTTATAGATAAACACAAGACCCTTGCCCTTACATTTACATATCTGCTGTTTGATGTACTGCCCAGTCCTGTCTACCACCAGACCTGAATATACATTCTATGCATAAGGTAATAAAGACCAATCTGATGCTCTGTGCCCCAAATCTTCAATAAAAACCCCTGGACCCAAGGCTCTGGGCTCTCTCCCAGATGATGAGGGAGAAGTCGCGTGGTCCTAGTTCTCTATTCCTGTGTATTCTAGTGTGAGAATTATTTATAAACGCATTCAGTCACAGTCACCACAGATTCTGCATAGCCATGAATCCGCGACAATTTCCAAAGTTTTCTTCTAGCTGTGAAACTCTATCTTGCCTTCCCACCTGTGGTTCTGTTAGATAGAACAAGGTCTCAAGGTCTGGGCCATTCTTAGTAAAGCTATTCCTTTTTTTAAAATTTATTTATTTATTTATTTATTTATTTATTTATTTATTTATTTTTAGAGAGAAGGGAAGGGAGGGAGAACAAGAGGGAGAGAAATAGCAATGTGCGGTTGCCTATCAGGTGGCCCCCACTGGGGACCCATCCTGCAACCCAGGCATGTGCCCTGGCTGGGAATCGAAAAGGCGACCCTTTGGTTCACGGCCTGCGCTCAATCCACTGAGCTACACCAGCCAGGGCTAAAGCTATTCTTGTTAAATGTTAAAACGTAGCACAGTATTTTGCAGACTAGCTGTATACAAGATAAACTTGACAGGAACCCAACCTGATAATACAACCTGTGACAGGAATACAACCTGTGTGTAGCCAACTGCAGAGAAGAAATCAACATGTACTTGACCAAATAGTGTACAGTATAGAAGCAATGGCTAAGCCTCCCTTCCAGGAGACAGAGTTTTGGATATAAATTCCATCTCCTTTACTTGTTGCAAGTAAATAAAACTGCCTTGCCACCAACATCTCATTTTTTAATAGAACACCCAATGTAGTGAAGCCTTCAAGTCTGGTAATAGTCCCTCGGGCACTGACAGCTGATGTCCCTTCTGGGACTGTCCTCCTTTTGTCTGTCTCCTTGCCTTTAACCTCAGTGTCTGCTCACTCCTACTGTAAGGAGAAAGGCACCACACAGAGGCAGCCTGAGGAGTAGGAGTTGTGGGGGTTCGGTGCAAAGTAGTGGAATTGAATCAAGTCCCCTTGATGGGTTCAAATTTCCATCTCAGCCTAATCCACACTCAGAGCTCCCTGCCATAGGTGTCAGATTACCCCAGCCCAGGGTGGCTGCCACTGGAATTACATGTATCTCCTAATTCTCTCACTAAATATATAAAAATACATATGCATTAAATATAAAAATACATTTACTAAATACATACTTAAAATAATATTTATTGAGTAATATATTTTTATTAACTATATAAAATCTATTATTAGATATATTTATATATAAAATATTTTTCTTTGCAAATTGCATCTTTTAAGAAAATGAATCTTAAAAGTACAAGCGCTCACTAAAGAAAGAGACGTTGGCGTCTCTCATATGTTTATGTGGTAATCACACACATATTCCTCTGGTGTCCTTAAGCGGCGAGAGTTGAGGGTGCAGAGATGATGCCTGCTCCAGGCTCCTGTGCTCCCTTCCCCGCCCACCCATTGATACAACCTCCCTCCAGCCCCTCTGAGGACCCCTGTTCTCTTTGCTCCCCGCTCCCCTCTCCACCTCCTTTGCCAGGAACCCTCCCCACACCTCCTGCTCCTCCAGCACCCACAAAACCTCCCCAGGTGGAAACAGACCACTGACTACTCCTGGGGCCAGTGGGGCTAAGGGCTCTCGCTCAGACCTCCAGGTGCCCCTGAGCTTGTCACCTACCTTTATCGTGACTTTCCCTGGGGAGCGGGCAAAGCCAGGCAGGGCTCTGCCAAACACAGAGAGAGAAAGAAGAGAAAGAGCAGGCGGCCCATTCATTACTGGGCCACAGTTTCCTCCAGGCCTTCTCCGCTCCTCCCCAAGGGGCAGGTCCCGGTGGGGGAGGGGCAACCGGACCAGAAGGAGAAGAGCAGCCTCTCACAGACCTGGAGCGCTGTGCGCCACCTAGCGGGGCCAGATCCACACCTGCAACTGGAGGGGCCCGTTTCCCTCTGTCCGAAGAATCGGCCTTCTTTGGTCTCCCACTCCCCGACCAGGGCCGTGGCCTTTTCTATCTAATCTATCTCCGTCAGGTGCTGGAAGAGCTAAGCAGAGTCAGGGCCAACAAGTTTCCTCTCCCCAGCCAACCCGCTTGTCCTCTCCCATCAGCACAAAGAAAAAGGCCGCGTGGCCTCGAAAGCCTTACCTCCTGGACTGCTGCTGCAGACGCCACTGCTGCTCCCAGGTGAGGAAAAAGGGAAGGGAATGGGAAGGAGGGCAGAGGGTGTGATGGGGAAGATTGGGACAGCAAGCCACAGAGCGAGCAGCTCTGAGGCCAGAGGGCAAGTCCTGGCGTGGCCCTGACCTGCAGCGGTGCTCTCCAGGCTCCTGGGCGCTGTCAAACACTGCAACTGCAGCGCATGCGGGGCAGGCGCTCTCCGCGAGGGGCCAGCACCCAGCCAGGGACTGGCTCTATAAGAAGAAAGGCTGGTATAGGGAGGTGTCTGGTGCACAGGTTAGTCGCCAGCTCCAGGCCCCACACACTGACTCGGAACTCTCAATTCTCAATCTGGGACAACCTGACGCTGGCTTCTTAATTGTCATCATGACTGATCTGAGGGAGGAAGATGCAGGACACTACTGGTGTAGAATCCACCCCCCTTCTAGCAACGCTGTCTCTAATTCCATCAAGTTCTACCTGGCGAGGTGTCCCGGTGTGCCCTGCGCCCTTTTCCTGGGGTCCGCTCGTTCTCTTTGGTGGCCCCTGGTGTCCTAGTCATGGAAGACAAACTGCCCCTCCCCCATGCTGGTCTCCTGAGAAGGCTGCTGGGAATCTGTGCCCAGGGGACTCACATGTGAGCACACACGCACACATCACATACTGTCTCAATGATTTACAGGCCTCCTCAAAGATGCTCAAAAAGATCAGCTGGTCATGTTGCTCAGTCTGAGCTTGTAGGACCCGGGCTCAGAGAAGCCCAAGACTACCCCACATCTTTGGAGAAGGCATCAGGACCTGGCACATGGTAAGTGCTCAGTAAGTCACCCCCCACCACGTTGCTATCTTGTTGGTCTGTCCCATCCTCCAGGCCCAGATCAGGGATCTACAAATTATAATCTGAAAGCTAAAAATGGTTTTTAAATGGTTGGGGGGGGGGGGTAAATTTGTGACTCGTGAAAATTATGGGACATCCAAATTTCAATCCATAAATAAAGTTTTATTGGAACATAGCCATACCCACTTGTTTACATGTTGTCTATGGCTGTTTCATAGACAAGTCAGGTAGTTGTGACAGAGACCACATGGCCTTCCAAAGCCTACGATGGTCACTCTCAGTCCCTCTAGAAAGAAGCTTGCCTACGTCAGCCTAAATCAGAGCTTCTCAGACTGTCTGTGGTGGCCACTGGCCGAATGTTCGTATCTTTCCCAAAGTCATATGTTGAAATTCTAAGCCCCAGTGTGGTGGTGTTAGGAGGCGGCCTCTGGAAGGTGATGAGGTCATGAGGTGGGGCCCCCATAAATAGAAGTAGTGGCCTTGTAAAAGGGACCCAGAGGCCTCTCTCACCCCCTTCCCACCCAGTGGGGTTACAACGGGAGGAGGGCTCTCACCCAGCCGCCACCACGCTGCGCCCTGGTCTCAGACCACCCGCCTCCAGGACCGTGAGAAATGAGCTTCTGCTGTTTACAAGCCGCCCGGTCTGTGGCACTTTGTGAGAGCTGCCTGAGCAGAAGACAGCGGTGGGGAAACTTTAAAAAAAAAATCCAACCCATCAACGACTATTTATTGGTAAAATACAATAAAACTAAATTTCTAGAAACAATGACCAAAAAAAGCAGATGTACAAAGTACAAGCCCAAAATGCTTATTAGATTTGACAGACATAACATTACATTTCAACAAATATTATGCAATCAGAACAAACGTAACACGGGAAAAATTGAAACGATTAAACTGCCCACGTTGCTCTTTGAAAGGGTGCGAGTGAGTGGTCGACATAGCGGCTGAGCTTTATTCCTGGAATGCTTTGCTGCTCGTCAGTCATAACTAAACAAAAAATTAGAAGAGTGAAATTCTGCAGATTAAATGCCAGTATTTACACTTTGAATAAATACCCTGTGTATCCACATTTGAAGATTTTAGTGTGACAAACGAGCATTCTTTTTGCTTATTGACTTACCCAATCTGAGTAACGTTAATGACACCATAACTCTCAGGAGAAAATGTATGCAGAAATTATTTTGATCCTTTATCTTAATAACACTCATAGTAGAAAACTGGTCTCACAAATTTATGTTCACAAATATAAGAAGGAATTTTAAAGCAATTTTAACAGGTTCTATATTTTTATTTTTAACTTTTACAAAAGGATGCAAATGATGCTATATTTTCAAAATGCATCTTCAGCCCTGGCTGGTGTAGCTCAGTGGATTGAGTGTGGGCTGTGAACCAAAGGGTTGCAGGTTTGATTCCCAGTCAGGGCACATGCCTGGGTTGTGGGCCAGGTCCCCAGTGGGGGGCATGCGAGAGGCAGTCACACACTGATTTTTCTCTCCCTCTCTTTCTCCCTCCCTTCCACTCTCTGGGAATAAATAAATAAAATCTTTTTTTAAAAAATGCATCTTCAAGGCCCTGGCTGGTGTAGCTCAGTGGATTGAGCACGGGCTGAGAACCAAAGGGTCGCTGGTTCAATTCCCAGTCAGGGTACATGTCTGGGTTGCAGGCCAGGTCCCCAGTAGGAGCCCCATGAAAGGCAACCACACATTGATGTTTCTCTCCATGTTTCTTTCCCTCCGTTTCTCCCTCCCTTCCCCTCTGTCTAAAAATAAATAAATAAAATCTTTAAAAAAAAATGCATCTTCAATCCTCCACCAATAGCTAGTTATTTTAAAGGTTATAGTTATATTTAAATAACCTTTGTGTGAAAAAAAATGGATTCTAAATCTGTGGATTTCCTATGCATAATCTTCTTTTGACAGAAAAAAAATTGAAAACATTTTATCAAATTAGTAAGGTTTTTTCATGAGTACTTTTGCAAATACGCAATACAAGGATGATCACCTACTTCGGTGATGACTGTGGTTAAACTGAGAATGCGCCGTAACAACTTACAATAGCTGTTCTCGTCCTCCTCTAACAGCTGCTTTTGCTCTGCAATTTTATTTGCCGTTGAAAAACGTGATGCATGCTTCCCTTGCATAGAAATGCTAACATCAAGCCTGTAATATAAACAAGTCTAACTGTGCAATTCACCTCTTTATTAAACTGGTCTCTATCTTGCCAAAACATTAGGAGTTCTTCCCACAGATCAAATGCTCTCAGCAGAACTTTCCCCTCAGTAATCATTGCAAATTGGCATGTGGAAACAACTCTTTATGGCATTTCCATATTGCCACATAACAAAGAAAATGATTTCAAATTCAATACATTCATATCTATGTAATTCATAATTTTCCACATCAATAAGCACACTGTTAATTTCAACCGATATTTTTTTCACAGCAAGAGTTTCTCTTTTTTTAATGAATTAATTTAGAGAGAGAAAGAGAGGAAGGGGGTGGAAAGGCAGAAGCATCAATGTGTTGTTCCGCTTACTCACACGTGCAGTGGTTGATTCCTGTGTGTGCCCTGATGAGGGACTGAACCCTCAACCTTGGTGTGTCAGGACAATGCTCTGACCAACTGAGCTACTGTCACATCAACTGTCGTAGCAGCTGCAGCCATTGGAACACACTCCTACATAAAACTTAAACCCCAAACCGTTTGTTGATACTGTGACCCTTCGTAGTTTTTTACAGTCCAGAGGTAGTTGTGTTTTTGGCAATGAAGCTAAAAGATACAGAGGAATTCCCAGCTATCATCATGTTCAAACTGCACATATAGTAAAAGAACAGCGATGTTAGCAATGTGTTTGCATTTCTCAAGTTGCCATGAAAAATTCTCTGCGGGCTTTATCTGTTCTGAGACTTGGTCTTCCACACCCTTCGCCAGTCCCCAAGTCCACTGAGCTAAAGAGTCAATGGAAAATGACATTTCGGCTTTCTTCTTTGCCACAAATTAACCCAACATTGCGAAGCAAACTTCTCTGCTGCAGCCTGTCAATAACATTCTGGCGATTGTAGATTTTTGGCCTCCCAACACAAAGCGATACCTCACAAGAAGCCCACAGGATACTAGAGTTTATATGTGAAACGCTGGCTGCTCTCAAGCTTTTTCATTCAATGCGTTTTTTCCCTCAAAAAATTAGTTTTGAACTTGTGTTTTTATATGTAAATGCCACTTGTTTTTATGATGTATGTGCTTCCTTAGCCAGTATATCTCAACAAATAGCACTGAGTTTTAGTCTTCACCATTATTTATAACTACAAGACTCTCACTTACAAACGTCGTGGCTTAAAGCAGTGCAGGTATATGATCTCACTGTTCCGTAGACCAGAAGTTCAGTTTGGGTCTCACCAGACTAAAATCAAGGCGTCAGCAGGCTGTGTTCCTTTCTGGAGACTCTTAGAGAGAATTCGTTTCTTGCTCATTTAGGTCTCGGGCAGAATTCAGTTCCTTGTAGCTACAGGACCAAGGTCCTGTTCTCCTGCCGACCTTCCCCAGCCCCTGGAGTCTCCCGTATTCCTCGGCTCTGGCCCCCTTTCTCGTCGTCAGAGCCAAAGGTCCCTTTCCTTTGCTCTCTGCTGACTGGAGCTGGACACACACCGTCCACTTTCCCACACTAATGATTAGATTGGCCGCACACACTTGATCTCTCCATCTCGCGGTCTTTCACCTTCATCAGATCTGAAAAGATCTTTTTGCCAGGCAAGTCGACATGTGCACAGGTCCCCGGGGTTAGGATGTGGACGCTTGGGGTCCGGGTCATTATTCTACCTGTCACAATGAGCAGATACATTTTCATGTAAAATCAGTGCAAATCTTTGGAATAAATTCAGAAGGAAAAATTTCTTTGGAATCAAATCCATTATCATCATTTGGCTTATTATTACTACTATGTTCAGAAAAGATGCATCTTTTCTAGACAAAAGTTCAGTGACTTTTCTTTTGCTATCCTTTGCTACCTATGAATTGGTACTTGAATTAACTAATCACTACTCTCAATTAGCTAATCACGTTACATTCTAAATTTATTAAAAAAAAAAAAAAGAGAGAAAGAACAGGTTGGATTTAAAATTTAATGATTGTGCCCTGGCTGGTGTAGCTCAGTGGGTTGAGCATGGGCTGCAAACCGAAGAGTCACCAGTTCAATTCCCAGTCAGGGCATATGCCTGGGTGACGGGCCAGGTGCCTCAGTGGGGAACGTGTGAGAGGCAACCAAGCATTGATGTTTCTCTCTCTCTCTTTCTCTCTCTCCTTCCTTTCCCCTTTCTCTAAAAATAAATAAATAAAATCTTTAAAATAAAATTTAATGATTGTAAAAATAAACTAAAAAAATAATTTTTTGATGTTTATACACTTTTGGATTATAGTTAGCTAACTAACCTGAAAGTAGTATTACGCGCTGAAAGAGTCCTACTGTGTGTTGCCAGTACAAAGCTGGCTCCATGTGCAGCTCTCCGTGACATTTGTCTACACCCTGTTCACCCGGACAAAGCGAGTTTACCAATCACATACTCGGACTTTGAGGCGATGTCACATTTAGTATTTACATTATTGCAGGCAGATTACAATCTGTGGACCGGCACCAACCCACAGATCCTAAGTTCAGTAGCTCAGGACTAGAATTCTCCCCATGTGTTCCAAGGCTGGGCACATGGGTTGGTCCTGGTCCTCATTCTGGGAAGCCTCCCAGGGGGTGCCGCTGTGCGACAGGATCGTGGCTGTATGTCCACCGGCCCGAGGCTCTCTCCAGAAGAGACCTTCCAGGACAGCCCTTGGCTCTCCGGCACCCTCTCCTCCAGGCAAATCCCAGCCCTTGGCCTTCTCTGTCCACCAGCCTTAGGAGACATGACTCCCCTCACAGGCCCTGGGTAGGGGTGCAAACCTAGCTGAGGACACTGAGAGCCCCTACTTTCTGTCACAGCCTTGGGGCTGACACCACTTCTCTCCCTGCAGGGTCCCTCACCTGCCCACAGCAGCCATTATCTTCTCGTTACCCTCAAAAGCCCTCATCACTTTTCCAGGGACAACCTCCCCAGCCTCCATGAAGGGCTGTGACACAGGTCAGTCTGGGGTCTTACTTGAAAGGCAGAGTGGTAGGAGTGATGAGCAGGCAGCTTACAAAGTGGGGATCAAGAGGGGCCCATAGAGCCTGCAAACCAAAGGGTCACTGGTTCGATTCCCAGTCAGGGCACATGACTGGGTTGCCAGCCACATCCCCAGTAAGCGGTGCATGAGAGTCAACCACACATTGATGTTTCTCTCCTTCTCTTCCCTTCTCCTCTCTCTAAAAATAAATAAATAAAATCTTTAGGGAAAAAAAAAAAAAGAGGGGCCCATAGAGGTATTTACCCAAGCCATTGAGGCACTGGGTAAAAATCTATGGGCTCTGCCTCAGAACCAGAGGGACAGGGATGTGGAGTAGCCCCTAAAATTCCCCATGAGGGGTCTCATTCCCTTAATAGCCCAGAAGTGTGAGAAAGGGCACGCACGTCAGAGATGAGAGTGGCTTAAAGACTGCAACTGTGTCCACACTTGAGGAGGCTCAGAGGTTGTGAGGGCCGTGCAAAGAGATAGAAATGCTTGGAGGGAGGCCCAGGCCCCTGGACTCCTATTCGAGTGCTCCTCCTGGGCCCAGCGACACCTCCAGAGGCACCAGATAGAGCCTGGGCCGCAGGCCTGTATAGTCCTGAGCCATGAGCCTTCACAAGCCACTCCACACACCTCCAAATTAGTTTTCCCCCAAGCTGATTGCCCATTGCATTGGGCTTCTGTTCCCAGTTCATCCCAGTTCCCTGTCCCAGCTTTTCTGATAGCAGGAACAGGCGGGCCGTCCTGCCCACTAACCAAGGTCCCTTCTCTTTCCATGGCAGCCTCTGCCTTCACGCAGAGCTCGTCCCTGGCTTCCTGGGTCTTCGTCTCATCCCAGACCCAGAGCTGTGTGTCCCCCACTGCAAGAGCCGGAGAGGCCCCCAGGGCTTCCTCTGCCATCACCGCCCCTTCACAGTGAGCTCAGGGTAGGACCCTCATCCACACAGGCCTGGTTCAGGGGCCCGAGGACACAGGCTGCCACCCCAGCCTGGTCCACTCCCATTTTTGTCCCTGTCCTCCAGGAAACAAAACTCCACCCTCTCCTCCAGCCCTGCAGCCTCCAGTGCCCTGGCCGTCCTGCCCTGTGGACTTCAGCCTGGTGCTGTCAGCCCTGCTTGTCCAGTGAGTGGGGTCTGGGTGAATTTAGAGAAAATGAAGCAGGAAACAGGGAGAGAGCGTCAGAGCGGGGGATCAGTCAGGGAACACAGAGGCAGGAACGCTGTAGCTGACGGGGCTGTCCAAATGAAACCGCACCGAGTTCAGCCGACTCGTATTCATTACAGGCCCGCCTTTGTCACCGATGTGTGCAGGAAGTCCCTCCCACCACCTTCCAGGAATGCCTACCCAAAGCCACCAGTCCAGGACACTGCCTCATCCTAAGTCCTCAAAGAGCATTCCCCAAGAGTTCAGAGAGTCACAAGCTCTGAGGAGAAGGGGACACAGCAGGAAAAAAGTGGAAGGGGCTGGGTGAAAGGCACGGGGGCCCCAAAAGAGTGAAGAGGATCTGGAAACAGGATCAGGCCAGGAGAGAGCAGGCTTGCCAGAGCAGGCGCAGGCCTAGGGAGGGTGGGACAGGGTCCACGCGGACTTCAGTCACTTCATTCATTTCTCCCCTACCTCCCATCTCAGGGCCTTAAAGAGTTGGCCTGTGTGCCAGCTCAGCGCAGACCCCAGGGCCCTTGGTGCTTCCTGCTGAGCCTCAGGGCCCAAGCAGGATGGCCAGTCTCTCCCCCACCTCCACAGGGGCATCTGCCTGACCTCCCAACTCTGCATTCCCTGTAAAGAGAAGCACGAAGCTTCCCAGAACTTGATCCACCACTCTTGACTGCCCTTCACTATGGTATTGAGGATTTCACAGCCCCAGCCTCCTCCCAAGGCCCAGGCCCGCTACTTGCTCACATGCAGTTTGCATTGGGACCCATGCCATCCAGTGGACGAATGTGTCCACCCAAAATTAGTATGTTGAAATCCTACCCCCACGCTGACGGTGTTAGGAAGTGGGGCCTTTGGGAGGTGAATGGGATTAGAGACCCCAGAGAGCAACCTAGCCCCTTCGCCACGTGAGGACACAGCATGTAGACAGCCTGGTGTGGACCAGGAAGAGGGCCCGCACCAGACACAGCATCTGCCATTTCTTGGTCTTGGACTTGCAAGCCTCCAGAACTGTGGGAAATAAATGTCTGTTGTTTAAGGCATCCAGTCTCTGTGGTATGTTTGTTACAGCAACTCAAATGGACTAAGACAAACACGGTATTCTTTTTTCTATTTAACAGCTCAGTTTCTCCAAAAAAGTGCTCTTTTTGCTCTTCTCCTGGGGGTACAAGGCAGGATGTCAGGGTTCTTGGCACCAACTGTAGCGAAGCAAAGGGGCCCCACTGCCCAGCGGCTGCTCAGGCTTCCCCCTCCCCCCACCTGTAACACAGTCTCCCCCAGTGGTGCCCGGTGCCCTGAGCAGGGCGTCTCTGTGATTCACCCCCATCGAAGACCAGTTCACATTTCCTGCAGGGTGGTGAATAGGGTGGTGAATGAGAGAAAGAGAAAGGATGCGGACCGCCAACTCGCCCTTAGCCTCACAGGAGGCAGAGGGCCTGGGAGTTGAACCCCTTCATAAGACTTTCATTCCAGTCTCAGGTTTCTATCCCCAACTTCTGTTCTGCCTCCGAGATACCCATGCCTCCAACTTCTAAGGCTTCCTGGGGTTTTAGGGCAAAAATGAATGCATCATATTACTCCCTCCCCGACCTTTCTCTGGTCCATGACGTCATCCAGTTGTTACCCAGCTTCAAGGTTTTTATGGGGCTCACACTTCATCCTTGTGGACGGAGTCATACAGTTTTTACCCATACAGCCACTTCCCCCACCAGTTCCCACACCTCCTCAGTGGGAGTAGAGAGGAACCCAGATTCCCCTTCAACCACCCCCCAGCACCTACCACGATGGGTGGCAGGGAGTGAGACCCCACACCTCCCCTGCTGCTGTACAGATGCCTGGCTCTCCCTCTATTACCCCCACCAGCGCTGGGACCCCAAGACCAGCCCCTTCACTGCAGTCACTACAGGAGGCCAGGGTTCCCTGGGCCTCTCTTCTCACCCAGAATCACATCTCACTAAGACCTGATACATTCATTAAATTAGCCCCATTTTCCAACTCATCCCAAAATCCGTAAATCTTTCCACTCTGCCCTCTGAAACAGTCATCCGCTCAAACTCTGTACTGTATTCTCGACTTCTCTGCGCATCACCTTCTCACCCTCGCTGAAATCGGCCCTCCTCTGAGACCACTGCTTTCTCTGTACTTCCGGCAAGTGCTGGCCTTTTCCTCTCTTCACCTCCTGCCACCACTAGGCCTGAGGGTGGGGTTGTGTCCTCTTTGCTCCTCATTGCCACCTCCTATTTTCCTATGCTCCCTAAAGCGCCCCACAGTTCTATCTCCCACACGAGACCGTCCCATAGACCACCCAGCATTGCCACAAATCCTCCACAATCTACATTTCTCCTTTTCTTCTCCTTCAGTCTTAACCCCTGGCTCACTGCCATTGTCACTCTCACTGCCCCTGCCATGACATCGGGTGAGCTTGGGCCCATGTAGATTTCTAGATGATCCTTCCGAATTCATGGCCTCCCAGTTCCTAGACCTCCTCTGCCCCAGCGATCTTGTCACCGCTGCCTCAGCCACCCGTTCAGATGCTCAGCACGAACACCGCTTCCTGTCCTTAGTCTCAACTCTGCGATACCCAGCTTCCAGCCACCACCAATCTCTAGTGCCATCCTATTAACCTGATCATTGCACCCCTTCAGTCCCACTGGCATCCACGCTCCTCCAGTCCTGCCCCCGTCACCATCTCCCTCACCTCACTCAGGTTTTCCTTTCCCTTAGACTCCCCGACCCATCCTCATAATCACGCTTGGGCTCGTAGTCTCCATTTCTTCTCCCCTCTCCCCTTCCACTGAACTCCCCTGGCAAAACTCTGGCCCTCCACTCACTCTGCCCAACACCCAGAGAAGCTGAATGAGGCAGGAAAAAAACAACCTGTCGGGTTGAAATGTCTCATGGAAACACACGATCTCCACTCTGAACCTGTTTCCACTATCTTCCGGCCCCTCCAACTCCCATGCCCCCGCCCTCTCCTCCTGCTCGGCTGCGGCCCTTGCATCCTGACTCACAGACACAAATAAAACCCTGAGGAAAGAATGTCCATCAGGTGCAACCACGGCTGCCAATCGTCCCCGCTCTGTTCCCCCGCACATACTCTTTCTTCCTGTCACTCCCCGCATTCCCATCTCAGGCCAACCTCTCCAGATCAGCCCCAAGTCCCATCTCTCTTGTCTGCACAGGAAAATTGCTCCAGAAGTTCCACCTTCTCCCCCGCATCACCTCTTCCTCCCTCTCTTATGTGTCCTGACAAGCAGAAGGCAAGTGGGCTGTGATGTATTAAAAACCTTCTCGGCCCCACAGCACCTCCAGCTACTTCTCCACTTACAGTAAAACCCAAAAAGGACCGATACGCTCGCAGCCTCCAGTATTTCTCTTTCTGTTCTCTCAAAGCCACGCCAGTCCGGCCTCTGTCTGTGCCACTCCCTGCAACGTCTAGTCACAGCCTCCAGTGACTTCCGCACTCAGTGCTCAGCTGCCATCGTATTGGGAAGATGAACAGCAATGAGTATGACATCGCTCCTTTCTTCTTGAAACGTTTTCTTCCCTCGGCTTCTAGGGGGAAAAAAACCCTGCAGTTTTCTCCTCATTGGATGCTGTATAATAAGTTACTCCAAACGTTAGTAGCTTAAAACAACAAATGACACATGCCTTGAATTGTTGTAGGGTCTGGGCCCTGAGCAGGCCTGCCTGGGAGTGTGTGGGTTCTTGCCTTGGTGCAGGAAATATTTCACAACACAAGTCCAGGTGATTTTGAAAGTACATTTATTAAAGTGGGGGACAGTGAAATGAAGGAAGGGTGTAAGATAGAAGAAGCAATAGGAGAGACCGAGGCAAGGCTGCTTTGGCTCTGTAGAAATGTTAGAGGAGGAAAGCGAGCCCAGGTGGAGTTGCTGTAGCTCACCGGGAAGTCAGAGAAAAAAGGGGCCTTGGAGGCTGGTCCGGGGGTCAGCCTGGGACAAGCTGCCACTGCCCACTGCTCCCTGGTTGCAAGTCTCGTGGGAAGCTGTTAATGTTAGTAGAAAGAGAGCGGAGATCTAAGGTGTGGGAATACTCTAGTGAGGACGTCCCGAGTCCTTTGTCTTGAGGCTTTTTTAGCTTTCTTTTGCCAGTGGGAATCCTAGGGGAGGATCTTAACAAAATATTAGTTAGCTTTCCAAGTGTGTCCTTCAATAAGTTGACTCATCAACATGTGTATATAGAGGAGCCAGTGTTATTTTCCGGTTAGTTTTATTTTTAAAGGAGGTTATTGAAGAAGGACCGGGACTGAGACCGAAGCCAGTCTTCCCTGGGACTGTCTGGAATGTGTAAACCATTTGCTCCTAAGTGTCCTTGGTTAGGAAAGACATAACCTTGTGATTTATCTGCTGGCTGTAAATTGCTCAAATGGTTGGCCTAGTTTACTTATTTTGTCTCAGTTTTCCCTGTTCCACTTGCCCAGGAATTTCCCTAACTTCTTACTATCCTGTCTCAGTAGTACCTCACAGATTGCTCTGGAAGGGGATCAGGAATTTGGAAACCTCTTAACTGGGTGTCACTGGTTCAGAATCTCTGGTGCGGTAGTCAGGATGCCGGCGAGAACCACGATCATCTGAAGGCTGGACTGCCAGACCACCTCCAAAATGGCTCACTCGCCTGGTTGTTGGAACAAGGAGTCAGTCCCTTGCCATGTGGGCCTTTCTTCATAACCTGGGAGCTAACTTCCCCAGAGGGAGCAATCCAAGAGAGAGGGAGGAGGAAGTCACAGTGCCTTTTATAACCTGGTCTCTGAAATCACATTACTGCCACCGTGTCCATCAGAATCTAGTCACTGGGGCCAGCCCAGACTCAAAGGGTGAGGGATTACACTCAGTCTCTTGAAGATAGGTGTATCAAAGAAAGGGGTGAATAGATTTTAAAGCCACCAGAGTACCTATTCTGGTCACAAATTATTTACATTTCTCCCACAGACAAAATACTCTCACCCCCTCCAAAAACCTCATCCTATTATAGCATCCGCATGAGGTCCACGAAATTGCCATTTAAATTGGGTCCAGATGTGGATGAGGCTCCTCGGGTGTAGCTCCTTCCATACAATTCTCAATATGAAGACCACAGTCAGGAGGCTGTGGCCACCAACCTGGCATGTCCTGGGATGGGGCAGAGGTTGCCTAAAGAGACCACTTATCTGTCACACACACAAATGATATACAATGTTGGTACAACATGGTACACAATAGAATTTCCTGTTCAAAAGAGAAGAAAATGGGAGGCCAAAAGAGCACTAACCCATAGAAAATCTGAAATTCAGCCCTGGCTGGTGTGGCTCAGTGGATTGAGCGCCAGCCTGCGAACCAAAAGGTCACCAGTTCAATTCCCAGTCGGGTCACATGCCTGGGGTGTGAGCCAGATCCCCAGTAGGGGGCACTCAAGAAGCAACCACACATTGATATTTTCCTCTCTTTCTCCTTCTCCCTTCTCCCCTCTAAAAGTAAATAAAATCTTTTTAAAAAAAAAGAAAATCTGAAATTCAGCTGGGCAGATGTTAGAAGTTCCGTGATTAGGACTGCCCCAGTGCTACCTGGGAATAATTCACCGTGCTTTTTGGCTCTTCCCTCTGGGCTACTGATTCTTCCCTGAGTCACCCCTCACCTTCCATGAAAGGCAGCCCATGTTTACAGCTTCATAGTTTTTTCAGCCTTCTTCCTGCCAGTAGACTTTGTAAGCTACAAAGGTCTTTTTTGTTTTTTTAATCCTCACCTGAGGATATGTTTACTGATTTGTGAAAGAAAAGGGGCCACATATTATCCTGACAAGCTCAGTGGAGGCCTGCCTGCGAGGTGGCCTTATAAACTCAGAGACCTAAAGTAACCACAAAGAATGGTCTAAAATGAAAACTTATTAATTAACTGGCCAAGATGGAGGTGTAAGTAGATACACTTTGCCTCCTCACACAACCAAAAGAAGGACAACAACCAATGTAAAAACAAAAAACAACCAGAACTGCCAGAAAAATTGAACTGTATGGAAGTTCGACAACCAAGGTGTTAAAGAAGAAACACTCAGACTGGTAGGAGGGGCGGAGACCAGCAGCCGGGGCTGAGAGGATCTGTGGCTAGGAGGCGGCTAGAGGACTGGGTGGGCGACACAGCAGCTGGTAGAATGAGTGGTCCCACACTCTGATGAGGATAAACTGAGAGCAACAACTAGGGAGTGAGATAGACCACGCAACCCAGGGTTCCAGCATGGGGAAATAAAGCCTCAAAACCTCAGGCTCTAAAAACCTCTGGGAATGGTGGCGGCAAGGGAAACTCTCAACCTCACAGGAGAGTTCATTGGAAAGAACGTACACAAACCCACACACCTGGAAATCAGCACCAGAAGAGCCCAATTTGATTGTGGGTAGCAGAGGAAGTGACTGAAAGCCAGCCTAGAGCAGAGCAAGCACCACGGTTCCCTCTCTGACCCCTCCCCCACATACAGCATCACAACACAGGGACACGGGTTACCCCACTCTGGTGAATACCTAAGGCTCTGCCCCTTACAACATAACAGGTTGCCAAGACAAAAAAATATGGCCCAAATGAAAGAACAGATCAAAATTCCAGAAATAGAACTAAACAATGAGGACATAGCCAACCTATCAGATACACAGTTCAAAACACTGGTAATCAGGATGCTCACAACAATGGTTGAGTACAGATGCAAAATAGAGGAAGAAGTGAAGGCTATACAAAGTGAAATAAAGGAAAATATACAGGGAACCAACATTGATGAGAAGGAAACCAGAACCCAAATCGATGATTTGGAGCAGAAGGAAGAAAGAAACATTTAACCAGAACAGAATGAAAAGACAAGAATCCAAAAAAAGAGGAGAGGCTTAGGAACCTGAGACAACTTTAAACATTCCAACATCTGAATCATAGGGGTGCCAGAAGGAGATGAGGAAGAGCAAGAAATGGAAAACTTATTTAAAAAGATAATGACGGTGAACTTCCCCAATCTGGCAAAGGAAATAGACTACCAGGAAATCCAGGAAGCTCAGAGAGTCCCAAAGAAGTTAGACCCAAGGAAGCACACACCAAGGCACATCATAATGACATTACCCAAAGTTAAAGATAAGGAGAGAATCTTAAAAGCAGCAAGAGAAAAAGAGACAGTTACCTACAAAGGAGTTCCCCTAAGACTATCAGCTGATTTCTTCAAAGAAACCTTGCAGGCACAAAGGGGCTAGAAAGAAATATTCAAAGTCCTGAGCCCTGGCTGGTGTGGCTCAGTGGACTGAGCACTGGCCTATGAACTAAAGGGTTACCAGTTTGATTCCCAGTCAGAGCACATGCCTGGGTTGAGGGCTAGGTCCCCAGCAGGGGGCACGTGAGAGGCAACCACACATTGTTTCTCTTCCTCTCTTTCTCCTTCCCTTCCCTTCTCTAAAATTAAATAAATAAAATTTTTTTAAAAAGAAGCATTCAAAGCCATGAAAGGCAAGGACCTACATCCAAGATTACTCTACCCAGCAAAGCTACCATTTACAATGGAAGGGCAGATAAAGTGCTTCCCAGGTAAGGTCAAGTTAAAGGAGTTCATCATCACCAAGCCCTTATTATATGAAATGTTAAAGGGACTTATCTAAGAAAAAGAAGATGATCAAAAATATGAATGGCAAAATGACAACAAACTTACAACTAACAACAACTGAACTTAAAAACAAAAATAAAAACGAACTAAGCAAACAACTAGAATAGGAACAGAATCACAGAAATGGAGATCACTTAGAGGGTTATCAGCAGGGAAGGGGGGAGAATGGGGGAAAAGGTACAGGGAATAAGAAGCATTAATCGTAGGTACAAAATAGACAGGGGGAAGTTAAGAACAGCATAGGAAATGGAGAAGCCAAAGAATTTATATGTACGACCCATGGACATGAACTAGGGGGAGGGATGCTGGTGGGAGGGGGGTGCAGGGCAGAGGGGAATAAAGAGGAGAAAAAAATGGGACTATTGTAATAGCATAGTCAATAAAATATATATATTTTTTTAAATGTATTAACTAAAAGCCTTCCTTGGTGGGTAGTCATCTCCTAGGGCGGCATTTTTCCCTAACAAAGGTCAACCTTTACCTTAACTGAGTCTGTCTGTTGTCTTTTTACATCTGTGATAACAGACCTTTGGAATGCCAGGGTAACTCCCCTTTTTCCCAAACCCCTTGGGCACAATCAGAGAACACAAATCCCTTCATTGTCGTTGTTATCATGTAAATTGTTGAATGTTAACTATCACTTACCCACCCATGTAAAAGAAGAATATGTCTATCATTTTACATTTTATCCAATCCCAGAGGTTCCCTGACCGCCCCCTCCCGGCCGCTCCCCCCCTTCCCCCGCCAGTCACTTTGCTCTCTCCTGCCTCCCTAATGTGTCACAGTGAATTTCATGTAACCCCCATGTCTCCTGCTTTGATTCTAACCCACAAAAGAAGGTGCTAAACTGCCACTCTCCAGAGCATTTCTCAACCCATTGAGATATTACTTCCCGGCAACTGGCTCAAATAAACTCACCAAAAATTCTCTACAGGTTTGAATGTTTCTTATCTTGACAGATTTTAGAGAGAAGAAGGGGGTGGGGAGAGAGAGAAATCGATTGGTTGCCTCCTGTACCCTCCCTGACCAGGAATCAAACCTGCAACACTTTAGAATACGGGACGATGCTCCAACCAAATAACCACCCAGCCAGGACAGGGGTTTTGTGTTTGTTTTTGGTTTTGGTTTTGGTTTGTTTTAATACTCTCTGAGGAAGTATTTTGTGAATGTCATTCTCTTTTCATGAATGTCGCTTGATTAAACAAAAGCCACACCTACAAATCTCTTCAAGGTTAGGTCTCTTCTATGCCTTGGGCTTCTCCTGAGATGCCAAGGGATTACGTCTTTAAGCCCCTTAGAAGCCTGGTGTTTGACTGAAAGAATCTGTGAGGAACACACCCTTAAACTCATTAGCGGCCTTTTGTCTGAGGCACTACCTTTGATATTCCTGAGATCTTAACAAAGGATTTTGTAGTCACACCCTTGGTTTCATCTTTAGACCATATTTTTCTGAAAGTTCCCTGGACTTGATTTTAACATCATTTACTGTCTGGAGAAGCTAAGAATTTTCCTGCTCCTTCATGTTCAATAGCCCTGTCTGCAATTTCTCTCTCTCCTTTCGCTTGTTCAATAGCCACAAGAAGAAACTATAAGGCAGCACCCTCGGCACTTCGCCTAGAGAGCTCAGCTCCCGCACCCAGTTCCTTGGCTTCATCTCCCACTTTCCAGGTTCGCTGCAGGTGGCAGTGTTGCTAAACTTTGTGCCACTAAACAAGGATCTCCTCTCCTTCTCACCCACTGGCTAAATGAACCTGGAGAACATATGTAAGGTCTGAACACTCTGCTCATTGGTAAAAACAGGACCGATTATATCTACATTAACAAGCCACTTGGATTACTAAGTAGGATGATATATTCCTAAAACATCATACATGTGGAGGACACTGAACAGATGCTGAGCTTTAGAGGGAGCAACGTGGAGTAGAAAGAGGACCCACCGGTGATACGGCAGAGACAACTCAGAGCTGATCTTGACTGGGGGACAGAGGGCGAACTTGGAAAACTATGAGAAGTAAGCTCCTCTCTTCAGTGGGCAGCAGAGGGGAACATGGGAAAGAATCAGGGCGAGGAAACTAACTGACCGACCTGGGCCCAAAATACATGTGTGCTCACTGACACCACTTTCCGGCCAGCAGCAGCCTTGTCGGGAGGCTGCGCCCCCACCCTGGTGTGGAAGGGGACGGGGAGGGGGTTGCCTCTGCATCTGTGTGCATTTCTGCGGCCGTCCCTGACCAGCCCCCGGGCTTCCTGTTCTGACTGCAGGTGCACAGGCAGTGGAAAGCCCTGATGGAACTCAGGGGCCTGGACACCAGTGAAGCCACCTGCCACTTTCAGCAAGTCACTGACCCTCTCTGTATCTCTTTCCTCACCTGTAGGGAGATAATTATTATCGCCACTCTGCTGTGGGTGTGAAAGTAAACAGTGAAAATGAACAAGCCTTAGAGACTATAAAATTATGTGAATGTATATCGTTTCCTAAGTTTCTTCTAAAACTCTGTCCTATTCCCACACTTGGCATCAGGAGACCAACTTCTCTGTTTTCCCCATCATCGCCCTTTCTTATCCTCATTCTCTCACTGGCCCCTGGAAGCCCTGCTGTAGGCAGGGAAGATCACCGGACGTGAACCCAGGGAGTGGAGGGGCCCAAGAGTGGGTAAGGTTTGCAAACCAAGACCCAGATGAATTTTCTTAGCTCAACCCTCTGTGAGCTTGGGCAGGTCGTTGCCCCTCTCTGCGCCTTCGTTACTTTCTCCGGAAAGTTAATGAGATGAAGATGAGTCCTGAAGCCCCTCCAACAAAAGCCCAAGGCAATGAGTGTGAAATGAACGCCTTCCTGTACCCAGCTCAGGCTTGTCAGGGACGGGTCCCCATGGGACACAAACAAACAGAAGGAGCCAGAAGCCCTTGAACATGGCTTTGAGTTCTTAGGTGGAGGGGCCTCTGGAAGATTCCAGCACAGGCTAAGGAAAGGGAGCAATGGAGCAGGAGTGAGTTGGAGAAGACCTGGCTGCGGGGTGATGCATGGCCTCCCAGGGGCACCTGCTGGGATTCCAGCCTCACAGTGCCCCCCGGGCAGCCCCCAGGGAGTTCTACCTGCAGGTCATCAGATGGCAGCAAATACAGCCAACATCAAAGCCATAGTCCTGACAATGTACTCACTTCTCCTGACCTTGGCCTTGGTCGACAGGCCGCTGCATTGGCTGCTCCTAGAAGTGCACATACCACACCAGGTCTCTTGTGGTTTTTTTTCTCTTTTCTTTGTAAATTATGTATAAACATCAATGTTTTTCTGACTGTACAAATCCTGAAATTCATTAAGGGAAAATATGAAATTAGATTCTTTCATGGATTTATTTTTTTTTAACTCTCACCTGAGGATATGTCTATTGATTTTAGAAAGGGATGGGGAGAGAGAGAGAGAGAGAAACATCTATGTCCAGTTGCCTCTTGTGCACGCCCCAGCTAGGGATCTAACCTGAAACCGAGGTATGTGCCCTGACCGGAAATCGAACCCACAACATTTTAGTGTATGGGACGATGCTCCAACCAACTGAGCCACCGGGTCAGGGTTCGTCAGTATATTTTTTAAAGATTTTATTTATTTATTTTTAGACAGAGGGGAAGGGAGGGAAAAAGGGAGGGAGAGAAATATCAATGTGCGGTTGCCTCTCACATGCCCTGCACAGGGGAACCTGGCCCTCAACCCAGGTATGTGCCCTGACTGGGGATCGAACCTGTGATCCTTTGGTTCGCAGACCAGTACTCAATCCACTGAGTCACACCAGCCAGGGCATCAATGTATTTTTTAAGTGACATTTTCCAAGCCTCAGTAGGTGGGGCAGCAGTGGGGGCTAAGGTAGAGGGTGACCCAGAACTGAAGCTGCCTCTCACCTCTTCCCGGCCCTCCTCCAGAACCAGCCACCCTGCTCCCACCCGCCCCTCTGAGGCTCCTCAGTAAGTTCTGATCCCAGCTATCTCTCCTGTCCCCACCTTTGCCCTCTGCCCAACCAATACCCTCCCTACATCTCCGATCCTCCTCTCTTTTTCCCTCCAGCACTCACACAACCTCCCAGAGTGGAAGAACATCACCGACCTACCTGTCAGAGCTGGGTGTAAGGCTTATGGGGTCCAATGGGGTATAGGACTGTTGTCAGGATCAGAAGGACTCTCTGATTTTGTCAACTATCTCCAGCCCGTCCTCTGGGGGAGAAGGGTAACACCAGGACCCAGGCACTGAGAGACAGCGTGCAGAGAGAGGAACAAGAGTGTGCAGCCTTGAGTTGACCAAAGCTTCCTCCCTGCACTTCGCAGCTTCTCCCCTGCCTGCACATCCACCCGAGTGGGGGAAGGGAGGAAGCTAGGCCCGGGGAGCCAAGACCATCTCAGTTTCCGGTGGCTGCCTTAGAGGGCAGAGCTGAGGCCTCTCTGGGCCCAGAGACCTCCCATGTACCTGGTGGGGGTGGGGGTGCTCTTCTGGCTCCACTTCACTCCTCTATTCCCATGGACCCATCACCCCGCACCTCCCACTTTCTGGAAGGAGGCCTTTGTCCTTCTCAGTTCCTCCTTCTCAGAGGTGCCGGGGAGCCCTGATGAATCAGGCCTGTTTCCCAAGGACCACATCATTTCCTTGGCCCTTACCCCACCCAAGAGCTCTGGGAGAGGGGCAGCTTGTCTGGGAGGCTCTTTCCTCCAGCTGACGCCGCCGAGAGCCCTCCCTCAGGCTGCGCTGGCCCTCGACTTCAGGTGAGGAGCTGGGGAGAGGACGGGAAAGAGAGTCGGAACAGGAGGGCTGGGGCAGGGCGAAGACGCTGTGCAGCCAGAGGGCCCACCAGGAGGCACACTCCTGTGTGGGCACGCTGCAGGCCGCCCTCCCGCAGCCCTGCAGGGGCCCCGACCCGAGGCCTTGTATTCCAGGCTCCTGCCCCAGGAGGCAGGGAAAAGGAGGGCACCGCACCCAGGCACAGAGCAGGAGGACTCTGTTTCCTTTCCCACATGTGACCCTGGGTCTGGCTTCCCTGTCACCCACACCGGGCTGTACGAGCAGCCCCTCACAAAGAAGCCAGGAAGGAAAACTGATAGGTTTCCTACTTAAAGAACCAATTCTTACGTATGATAAAAGGTGCCATACACTATGTTTTTAAAAGGGGACAGTGCAGAAATAAATGACATATGTTCTACAAAGATTAACATCCGGAATGTATAAAGAACTTGTAACATCAATAAGAAAAGGACAACAATTCAATGGAAGAAACAGACAAGGATAAAAACTGCAAAATCCAAGGAAACACCATGGGAAATTCATCTACAGAAGACAGGACCGATGTTATCAGTCACTGGGAAAATGCAAAGGGAAGCGATGGGAGGAATCATTTTCACCCATTAAATTAATGAAAATTGGAAGGACTGGTCGTTTCCAGTGGCAATAAGGTTGTGAGAAAATTGGCAGTCTCAAAAGCTGTTGGTGGGAATAGAAATTAGTGCATTGTTTTAAGAAATCAGTTCATTCGGATTTGTCGAAATGTGAAATGTGCGCTGCTTCCTGCAAACAATTCAATCGCTTCTAGTGTTTGTGTCAGAGAATACGTGCACAAAGAAGTATATCAGAGATTATTTTTTGCAACACTTTACATAATAGTGAAACTTAGAAATACAGTTCTATGAAGCTGGCCATGCGTAAGAAGGAAACTACGGTCCTACCTCGGAGATACTGGGTTCTGTTCCAGACCTCCACAACAAAGCACGTATTGCAATTAAAGAAAGTCACACGGATATTTTGGTTTCCCAGTGCACATAAAAGTTATGTTTACACTATACTGTAGTCTATTAAGTGCATAATAACTTTATGTCTAAAAAACAGTGTACATATCTTAATTAAGCCCTGACTGGTGTGGCTCAGTTGGTTGGGCATCATCCCGCAAAGCAAAAGGTCATTGGTTCAATTCCCAGTCAGGGCACATGTCTGGTTGAGGATTTTGTCCCCAGTAGGGGCGCATCCGAAAGGCAACCAGTCGATGTTTCTCTCTCACATCAATGTCTCTCTCCCTCTTTCTCCCTCCTTTTCTCTCTCTCTAAAAATAAATTAAACAAAATCTTTTTAAAAAATGTACCTACCTTAATTTAAAAAATACTTAATTGCTAAAAAATATTAACTACAACCTTGAGTTTGTTGAAAAAATGTTGCCGATAGACTTGCCAAGGCTGAGTTTCCACAAACCTTCCATTTGTAAAAAGCGCAGTATCTGCAAAGCGCGGCAATATGAGGCGTGCCTATAAATGAGTGATGCTTGTCTCCAGCAGAAGGTGCTGTGCAGCAGACTAGAAAGAACGGGCAGAGAGGTGAGTGCTGACATGCACAGATCAGACAGCCAAACATATTTAGGTCCAAAATATTAAGCTGCTGAGTGACACATATCATAGAACTTCCTTAACATAAGTTAAAACGAAGATGAAGCTATATCCGTAGGTACAGTGTGTGTGTGTGTGTGTGTGTGTGTGTGAGAGAGAGAGAGAGAGCAGGGAAAAGTTTGTGCAGGGATCACCTGGAAATGCTAGGGATGTGTGACATGGATGTAAAGGGGACTTTCATATTTTATTCTGTATTGTTTGAATATTTTTATAGTAAATGTATTTGAACAAAATAAGATGGGAATTTTTTGACTGTTGAAGCGAGTAGACAATGAGGATGTCAGAGGCCAGAGCAACCTTGTTCCTTCCCCCCACCCACCTCCACCCCACTCCAGCCCCAACCCCCGCGGGGACACTAGTTGAGGGGTGGATGAGTGTGTCTCATCCTGACCAAATCTCCTGGTGATGGGAAGTCTGTGTCCTCTCTGGAGGCTCATCTCCCATGTGGTGTGTTTTCGTTGGATTCCTAACACTTTAATTACACTTTTGTTCTGTCCAGCGAGCTCTACACCCCCACTTGCAGCCCCACTGTGTCCCGGGCCCTAAAATCTTGTTTACCATACAGCCCAGCAAGAGGTTTCCTTTATGTTCACATAAAAATCCAGACAAAAATGCATATAGTGCCTTTATTCATAATTGTCACAAACTGAAAGCAACCCAAAGGTCCTTCGGCTGGAGAATGGGTAAAAAAGCTATGGTATGTCCATACAATGAAATGCTCACTACTCAGCGGTACAGAAAACAAACAACTGAAACCCATAACAAACTGACGAATCACAGGTGCATTATGAAAGAAGCCAGATTCAAAAGGCTGATCATACTTCAATTAAAAAAGAAAAGAAAAAGTCCGCACACTGCGTGACCCCATATCTATGGCATCCTGGAATGGACTGAACTATTAGGACAGAAACCACTCACTGAGGGAACTGGGGGCACGGGATGGTGAAAAGACGGTTCTGTGCCTGGGTTGTATTGAGGGTTTCATGATTATTATGTATGTAAGCCATACAAAACAAAACAAAGCAGAGACCTCTGTCCCCTGCCAGAGAGCCTGCTCACAGCTGCCTCTCCGCTCATCGGCTGACCTGGGCCTGGGGGTCACCAGGGCCAGAGCCTTCTTTACCCCGTCTCCCATCTTTCTTCCTCCTGTCTTGCTCCTCCTCTCCTCCTCTTCTTTAGCAGCGGGAAGCTTCCTTCAAACAGAACCCTGCGTGTGCCCTGGGCACGCACTGTTCGAGTGGCACAGTTCCTGATGAGGAAGGGTAAGGGCCCTCCCTCAACAGAACTTTGCGCCCATGTCTTTATTCTGTAGATGAAAACACCGAGGCCCCCAAAAGGAAAGGGGTCCCCCTATTGCAGCAATGCTCTGTAATCTCACCCTTCCTACCATGTGGCTTTCAGAAACAACCCAGGGCCAGCTGCAAGGGACCTTCACAGTGAATAGCTAACCAATCAAGAGCCTTCTAACTCTGCAATCCGGTCATGGTGCAACAAAACAGAGACAGATCGGGGGGAAATGTGTCCTTTCCAACTACCTGCCACTCTGCCCCTCTCCCTAGTTTCTCATCAGAAGAGGTACACAGGGCCACGTGTCCAGCAGGAGGGACTGGTGTTGCAGGTGGACCGGGAGCTTTACCAGATGCAGACACAGCCCTAATGAGCGTCATCTCTCAGCCTCTCGGCAGGCAACTGTCTCTCAAAGACTCCAGGCATCCAGGAATCTCATTTCTGGAATGTATCTCACAGATATGCACAATGTGAAAAGACATGTATGGCTGTTTATCACACCATTTACAATCCCAAAAATTGAAAACCACCTAAATGTCCAAGCTATTGTACATCCACTCAATGGAATTTCTGCATTTTTACAGGATAAGGAAGATCTCTGTGGACTGATATGGACTGATCTCCAACATATTCTGTATTTTGTTATGTACAAAATTCTGTCTATAATATGTTAGCTTTTGTGTTTTCACAATGTGGAAATTAAGGATACACACTCATATACATTAAAAAAAAAACTCTGGAGAAAACAACAGCCCTGGCTGGTGTGGCTCAGTGGATTAAGCATGGGGCTGAGAACCAAAGGGTCACCGGTTCAATTCCCAGTCAGGGCACAAGCCTGGGTTGTGGGCCAGGTCCCCAGTCGGGGGCGCACGAGAGACAACCACACATCGATGTTTCTCTCTCTTTCTCCTTCCCTTCCTCTCGCTCTAAAAATAAATAAATAAATAAAATCTTTTTAAAAAATAAATAATAAACCACTAACAATTGTTAGGGTAGTAGGTGACATAGGCTGTGAAAGAATTCACAAAGAGAAGAAAGTGTAGAAAATAAAGTTTTTATTCACTCTCCAAGAAAGGAGACTAGCGTGGTGTGGAGAGATACAGCAGCCTTGAGGGGAGGGGCTTTGAGCTTTTACTGGATTATCAGTGGATTTAAAAGGGGTGGGGGTGGTTACTGTGTGTGGCCTCCTGGCTGTTAGGGCATTTTAACAGGAGGCTGGAGTTTGTTCCAATGCTATCTTCTGCCCATGGCTGTAGGGAGCAGTGAGTTCTGTTCTTGCTCCCGGTGATTGCCAAACCCAGGGACAAGCTCAGAAGAGTAAAACGGAAGTCACATTCAACAAGGTCGCAGGCCTGCTGGACAAACATGCTGACTTTATCCTTTCAACAATGGTAGTTGGGGAAGAATGGGAGGTGGGTGAAGGGGGAGAGTGCGGAATAGAGAGTTTTCACTTTTAGATACATTTTTGTCCATTTTCGAACCATTCAGAATTAAATTTTTCAAAATTAAAATAGATTCATTCGAATCTACTCAAAATTAAATTTTTTTTTAAAGATTTTATTTATTTATTTTTAGAGAGAGGGAAAGGGAGGGAAACAGAGAGGGAGAGAAACAGCAATGTATGGTTGCTCCTCACATGGCCCTCACGGGGACCTGGCCCGCAACCCAGGCATGTGCCCTGACTGGGAATCGAACCGGGACCCTCCGGTTCCCAGCCCGCGCTCAATCCACTGAGCTACACCAGCCAGGCTCAAAATTAAATTTTTTAACAATGACTGTATGAGAGCTTCCACTTCAGGGAAGATGGAGTAGATGTGTTTTTCCCAATTTTTCCCACTAAGTACAACTAATAATCCTGGGCATTATATATAAAGCAAACAAGATGTCTGAAAAGTCAGAAGAAAGTGACTGGCTGGAGACCTCAGGACCTGAGGAACAAATTGCTGTGAGTCCCCTGGATTTCTTATTACCTCTTGTACCCCAGACTGGACACTGGAAAAACTACAACCCAGAAATGCCCCTCAGCACAGAACAAGCCCTAAGAAATGCCTGCTCGGAGGACCAGGAAAGCTCAGCCTAGCAACACAGAAAGTTTTAGACAGTAACCTCCCTACTCCTGCCAAACACCACTGGACACCTGTAGCCTCACCTCACCAGCAAATGCTGAGCAGAGAGCCTACACTCCCTCTCGCCAGGCTGTGAAAAGGGGCCCTCATCCCAACCCTGGAGGAACAAGGAAAGCCAGGGGGAAGCCAGGATTTTCTTCTCCTAAGGGCACAATCGGTGGAGACCACGTGGAGAGCCTGAACTCACCTCCCTCCCCACTGAGGAGCTGTCAGAGGAGGACTAGTGAAGCCCAGGACCCTCAGCCCTGGTCAGTGTTACCAAGGCCGCCCCATCCCCAACAGTGGAGTAGCAGCCACTGGGTGGCAGTAATGAGGCACCCCCTTCCCTCCCAGGCAGCCCGTGTCAGTGAAGATCTTACTGTCACCCCACCCAGCAGGTGTAAGGGTGCCTTCCCCTCATCCTACCCTCTCCCAACCAGGATATCAACAGAGGCCAAGAGGAGAACCTGGGCCTCCACCTCTGCCTGGTCCCTTCCTGGACATAATAAGGTTGCACGCCACCTTCACCCAGTGTCAGAGGAGTCCTGCTAAAACATAAGGTTTAAATAAGATCCAGAGGCTCTCTGCTCCTCCTGTTGGACAGACAGCAGCCTCTTCCTGTGCAGTGCCAGCCACAGCCCTGAGTCACGATGGTAAAGAAAGGAGTGAATGGATGTGGCCATATTGGGCTCCTGGTCACCACGCTGCTTTTAACTCTGGCAAAACTCTGGCAAAGTGGGCATTGTTGCCATCAATGACTTCTTCATTGACCTCAACTACATGGTCTGCATGTTCCAGTATGATTCTACTCATGGCAAGTTCAAAGGCATAGTCAGGGCCGAGAACTGGAAAACTTGTCATCAATGGAAAGTCCATCTCCATCTTCCAGGAGCGAGACCCCGCCAACATGAAATGGGATGCTGGTACCAAATATGTCGTGGAGTCCACTGGTGTCTTTGCTACCATGGAGAAGGCTGGAGCTCACCTGAAGGGTGGAGTCAAAAGGGTTGTCCTTTCTGCCCCTTCTGAGGATGTCCCCATGTATGTGATGGGTGTCAACCATGACAAGTATAACAACTCCCTTAAGCCTGTCAGCAATGCCTCCTGCACCACCAACTGCTTGGCCCCCTAGGTCAAGGTCATCCATGACAACTTTGGCATCGTGGAGAGACTCATGACCACAGTCCAAGCATCACTGCCACCCAGGAGGCCGTGGATGGCCCCTGTGGGAAGCTGTAGCGTGGTGGCCAAGGGGCTGCCCAGCACATCATGTCTGCTCCACTGGCGCTGCCAAGGCTGTGGGCAAGGTCGTCCTTGTTTGAATGACACGTAGAAATCTCAATCCCTTTACATTGTTTTACCCTTCCCCATTTATAACACAATAAAGGTAAGAGCACAAATTAATGAAAGACAACAGAGAAAATCAATGACTTGAACAAGGAGCTGTTTCTATGAAAAGATCAATAAAACTGACAAACCTTTAGCAATGCTGGCCTAGAAAAAAGGAGTAAAAACACAAATTCCTAATGTTAGGAACAAAACAGGGGATAATACTACAGTCCCTCCAAACAGCAAAAGGATAATAGGGAATACTATAAACAACTCTACAGACAAATTTGACAAGTTAGATGAAATTGATCAGTTCTTCAAACAGTTCAAACTACCACAATCTACTCAATGCGAAATACATCGTTTGAAGATCCCTGTAACTATAAAGGAAATTAAACATGTCTCATGTGGTAGGGACTTCATGTTGGGTGCCCCCTGTCCTGCTCGGCACCTCTAGGGCCACATGCAGGCCTCTGCTTCTAGAAGGAAACAGAGCAGGAAGCCAGGGAGTGGGTGTGCAGACCAACATGTCTGCACCCACTGACGGTGCTGCAAGCACCTCTGCGATTCCACCTCGGAGCAAAGGACCCTAGTTAGACCAAAGCCATTGCTTTTGACGTTGTTGAAATCTGTCGGTGCACAAAAAGACATTTAAATCAATACTATGAAAGAGGTTGTATTTTATCTTGGCCAGTACATTATGAATAAATGATTACATGAGGAGAAGCAACAGCATATTGTGTATTGTTCAAATGATCTCCAGGGGATTTGTTTGGAGTGCCCAGTTTCCCTGTAAAAGAGCACAGGAGAATACATGCAGTGACCTACAGAAACTTGGCAGCAGGCAGTCAGCAGGAGCCATCAGATTCGGGCACACCTGTGAGTGCAAACAGGCGTCACCTTGAAGGCGGGAGTGCTCAATAGGACCCTGTGCAAGAGCTGCCAGAAGAGAAACCTTCACCTTCAGGCTTCGTTTCCAGACCGTCTACCTCTCCAGAAGAAGAACGATCAGTGAGACAGGAGAAAACTTGGATGGATGACCTAGGGAACGTCAAAGAAACTGCCACAAATCTGATGGTATTGCCTTTCCCTTTGATGAAAGCCTTGCTCCATGTGTAATAAGGAGCTATGCTGTGAAAGAAGGAGCAGCAGTGAATGCACAGGGACTCCACAAATCCAGCAACCTTCTCATTTAAATAAAACATGACTTCTTTTAACAAGACTTATTTTTAAGATCTAATTTTCGCAGTTCTAATAAGCATGCAGATAGAATGCACATATATGGTACGCAATTGCTGCTGTGCTTTACACCGTGGTGAATTTCTCTCTCTCTCTCTCTCTTTTCTTAATTTTTATGAGTTTATTTAAGCCAAACTGACATATGCCAGGGACATATGCCAGGGAGCAAAATCACAAAGGCTCCTGTAATTTTTTTTCAAATAAACTTATATAGATCTCTGTGGCAGTGATTTCCACACGTGTGTAAACACACAGTCCTGAGAATCTACACGTTTTGAGCACAGCTCCGTGTGACTCCTGTGTGAGCAG
>PVJI01007028.1:33107-81568 GCA_004026765.1 Micronycteris hirsuta
AAAAATTCTGGCTTGCTGATCTCTGAATATTGCTTTCACCTGGTCCTGTCTGCCACCAGACCTGAATCAACATCCCAATGCCTTGCTATGAGTAATCCTACCTGTTCTGCTTAATCCCATGAATAATCAATCCTATGTAAATTGCTAATGCCCCTGATAAAAACCCTGGCTGGACAAGCCAGGGGGCTTTTTCCTGGAATTGGGAGGAATCAGCCACGTAGCCCTGGTATTACTTTCCCCGCGTGTCTCGGTACACGCATGAGTCACGGCAACCACGGGTGTCGGCAGGCCCGATCTACCCCGTGTCAGATCTCCACCCCAGCCTCAGGTTTGAAGTAAGATAATGGGGTTGCACTAGGGTGTGTTGGTAAAATTAGTACCGATATCAATAGTTACTAATGTTACCTTACAGAAATTGGAGAATCTTGTGGGCCACTGCACCAATAGTGAATTCAAATAAATTGGAGTACAAGGTACTCTGAGAATTTAGAAGTTTTTTTTTAATAAGGGGAAAAAATGAAAATTTGATTCAGTTAGATGTTTTAGGATTCTAAGGCAAATTTGTCTTGAATATTTAGAGCAAAAAATATATTTTTTACTATAGTTGTCAGCAAATAAGTTGGCAGAGTCTGAGCTTCACATTTGCCATATGTAGGTCTAGACACCAGGAAGGTCTGTTTACCAGTGCTGTGAAATACTGTATATTATTGTGTGAATGACAAATACCAGTACTTTTTGATTGGTAAAAATTCCAAAGTATTAACCAGGAATAAAATTCTTAAGAGATGTAGCCCTGGCTGGTGTAGCTCAGTGGATTGAGCGAGGGCTGGGAACCAAGCGGTCCCGGTTCGATTCCCAGTCAGGGCACATGCCTGGGTTGCAGGCCAGGTCCCCTTGAGGGCCATGTGAGAGGCAACCATACATTGCTGTTTCTCCCTCTCTGTCTCCCTCCCTGCCCCTCTCTCTAAAAATAAATAAAAATAAATCTTTAAAAGCCCTGGCTGGTGTAGCTCAGTGGATTGAGCACGGGCTGGGAACCAAAGGGTCGCCAGTTCGATTCCCAGTCAGGGCACATGCCTGGGTTGCGGGCCAGGTCCCCAGTGAGGGCCATGTGAGGAGCAACCATACATTGCTGTTTCTCTCCCTCTCTGTCTCCTTCCATTCCCCTCTCTCTAATAATAAATAAATAAAATCTTTAAAAAAAAATTCTTAAGAGATGTCACTGAAAGAAGTTTTTGCTAACAAGAGTACTTGACAAGTGGAATATTTTCTTTTTTTAACATATTTTATTGATTATGCTATTACAGTTGTCCCATTTCCCTCCCTTTCTTCCCCTCCACCACACACCTCCCCCCATTCCCCACCCTTTAGTTTTTGTCCATGGGTCATACACATAGGTTCTTTGGCTTCTACATTTTCTATACTATTCTTAACCTCCCCCTGTCTGTTTTCTACCTACCGCTTATGCTACTTTTTCTCTGTACATTTTCCCTCCTCTCTCCCCCTCCCACTTCCATGTTGATATCCCTCCATGCCTTATATAAGTCCCTTTAACATTTCATATAAAAAAGGTTGGGTGATGATGAACTCCTTGAACTTGACCTTATCTGAGAAGCACTTTATCTGCCCTTCCATTGTAAATGAAACTTTAGTTGGATAGAGTATTCTTGGATGTAGGTCCTTGCCTTTCATGACTTGGAATTCTTCTCTCCAACCCCTTCTTGCCTACAAGGTCTCTTTAGAGAAATCGGCCGACAGTCTTATGGGCATTCCTTTTTAGGTAACTGTCTCCTTTTCTCTTGCTGCTTCTAAGATTCTCTCCTTATTTTTTTTTTAAGATTTTATTTATTTTTAGAGAGAGGGGAAGGGAGGGAGACAGGGAGGGAGACAGAGAGGGAGAGAAACAGCAATGTATGGTTGCTTCTCAGATGGCCCTCACTGGGGACCTGGCTCGCAACCCAGGCATGTGCCCTGACTGGAAATCAAACCAGCAACCCTTTGGTTCCCAGCCCTCGCTCAGTCCACTGAGCTACACCAGCCAGGGCTCTCTCCTTATTTTTAATCTTGAGTAATGTAATTATGATGTGCCTTGGTGTGTTCCTTTTTGGGTCCAACTTCTTTGGGACTCTCTGAGCTTCCTGGACTTCCTGGAAGTCTATTTCCTTCACCAGCTTGGGGAAGTTCTCCTTCATTATTTGTTCAAATAAGTTTTCAATCCCTTGGTCTTCCTCTTCTCCTTCGGGCACCCCTATGACTCGGATGTTGGGACGTTTAAAGATGTCCTGGAGGCTCCTAAGCCTCTCTTCATTTTTTGAATTCTTGTTTCTTCAATGTTTTCTGGTTGGATGTGTTTTTCTTTCTTCTGGTCCACTCCATTGATTTGAGTCCCAGTTTCCTTCTCATCCCTATTGGTTCCCTGCACATTTCCCCTCATTTCCTTTAGCGTATCCTTCATTTGTTCAACTAATTGCAACCAACTGTCATCCAATTCTGTGAGCATCCCGATTACCAGTGTTTTGAATTGTGCATCTGATAGGATGGCTATCTCTTCATCACTTAGTTCTATTTTTTCTGGAGCTTTGATCTGTTCTTTCATTGGGGCCATTTTTTTTCTCAGTGCACCTGTTACTTTAAGGGGCGGAGCCTTAGGTGTTCACCAGGGTGGGGTAACCCATGTCACTGTGTAGTGATGCTGCCTGTGGGGGCGGGGCCTGAGAAAACAATAGTGCCCGTTCCACTCTCTACACTTCCCCCACTACCCACAAGCAAGTTGGGCCCTTCTTTGCTGGCTCCAGGGTGGGTGGGCAGGCTCAAGTAGTTCCAAGACCGTTGGATCTCTCCAATGAGCTCTCCTGTGAGACTGGAAGTTCCTCCCACCGCCACCTCAACCCCCACAGGTGTTTTCAATCCGTGGTTTGAGGCTTTATATCCACACGATGGTGGGTTGCGAGGTTTGCTCCGCTCCCCAGCTTTTTCTCCTGGTTAACCTGCTCATGAATGAGGGGCCACCCGGTCCACCAGTCTCAGCCCTGCTGGGTCCGTGTCCACCAGCTGCGGGTTTCACTGAGTGCGTTGGCCACGTTTTGGCCAGGCGCACCCATCGCGGGCCTCTCCAGCCAGCTGGAGCATTGCCGGTACCGCTCTACAAACCGTGTCTGGCTGAGCGCTCTCCACTTGGCTCTACCACACTTACCGGTCTGGATGAACGTGTCTTCTTTAACTCCTTGGATATCGGCCTTCCACTCAGTTCAATTCTCTGTCAGATCTGGCTGTTTTTGTTTTTTAAATTGTTGTTTTTCCTCTTTTGGTTGTGCGAGGAGGCACAATGTGTCTACCTACGCCTCCATCTTGGCCAGAAGTCTGGAATATTTTCTTTCTTGTCATTATACATTGGTCTTTAGAATGTTATTAAAATTGGGACACTTATATGTGATATTGCAGTACCTCATGTTCATTGTTCTGGATCTGAGTAATCATTTTTTAATTCTGTAGAAGATGTAAGGGGCTAAACCAATTGTGATCATAGCTCTATTCTTTTTATATATTCTCCTTGCTTGTATTGTTTTTCTCTTCCAAGGCAGCAATTTTATGGATACAAATGTGAACACCACAGTTAATACTTAATAGAGCTGTTATTTCTGTTGGCCAGTAGATGGCAGGGAGAGAGCAAGTTTACACAGATAATTTAAGTGTCTTTTCTATGCCGGGTTCCATTTGTCATGGGAGATACAGTGGTAGTCAAGGCAGATATGGCCCCTTCCCTCATGGGGAGATAGATCATCAACAATTAAGCACAATTAAAATATCTAGTAAATGCTATGAAAAAAAATACAGGTTCTTTTTATTTCCTTTTTTTAAATTTTTTTATTTATTTTTAGTTTTAGAGAGAGGAGAACGGACGGAAAAAGAGAGGGAGAGCCCTAGCTGGTGTGGCTCAGTGGATTGAGTGCTGGCCTGTGAGCCACAGAGTCACTGGTTTGATTCCCAGTCAGGACACACACCTGGTTTGTGGGCCAGGTCCCTAGTAGGGGTCGTGCCAGAGGCAACCACACAGTGATGTTTCTCTTCCTCTCTCCCTCCCCTCCCCTCTCTAAAATAAATAAAATCTTTAAAAAAATACTTAAAAAAAAAAAAGAGGGAGAGAACTATCCAAGCACATGCCCTGACTGGGAATCTTTCAGTTAGCAGGCCAGCACTCAATCCACTGAGCCACACCAGCCAGGGCAAAAAATATAAGTTCTTAAAAGCAAATATGTGTGATTTGAAAATTGAATCCAAGAAAACTTGACATGCATACACACAAAAGAGAAATTGTACATGTAATTTTTAAAAACCTCCTGAAAAAGAAATCTTCAGGCCCAGTGTTTTCACTTGAGAATTGTACCAAATTTTTAAAGAAGTATTAACATCACCCTGGCTGGTGTAGCTCAGTGGATTGAGTGCGGGTTGCGAATCAAAGTGTCACCAGTTCGATTCCCAGTCAGAGCACATGCTTGGGTTGCAGGTCAGGTCCCCAGTCGGGATCACATGAGAGGCAACCACACATTGATGTTTCTCTCCCTCTCTTTCTCCCTCCCTTCCCTTCTGTCTAAAAATAAATAAATAAAGTCTTTTTAAAAAAAAGTATTAACACCAATTTTACACAATCTCTTTTGGAAAATAGAAAAATGAACCCAGAACTACGTTGATATCAAAACAAAAGACAGTATAAAGAAAGAAAAGTTCAGATTGATATCCTTCATAAATATAGACACATATATCTTTTTTTAATTTTTAAAAAAATTTTCACTATTTTTTTAAGATGTTATTTATTCATTTTTAGAGAAGGGAAAGGAGGGAGAAAGAGAGGGAAACATCAATGTGTGGTTGCCTCTCGCATGCCCCTTACTGGGGACCTGGCCTGCAACCCAGGCCTGCGCCTTAGACTGGGAATCGAATCTGCGACCTTTTGGTTCACAGGCCTGCACTCAATCCACTGAACCACACCAGTCAGGGAAGATGCAAATATCTTAACAAAATGTTAATAAATAGAATTCAGCACGGCTGGTGTAGCTCAGTGGATTGAGCACGAGCTGGGAACCAGAGGGTCCCAGTTTGATTCCCAGTCGGGGCACATGCCTGGGTTGCAGGCCAGGTCCCCAATGAGGGCCATGTGAGAGACAACCATACATTGCTCTTTCTCCCTCCCTTCTCCTCTCTCTGAAAATGAGTGAATAAAATCTTTAAAAAAAATAGTTTAAAAAAAGGAATTCAGCAATACATAAAATAATTATACAAACCAAGTGAGGTTTATTCCAGAGTTGCAAACGGTCCAACATTTGAAAATCAGCCAGAAAATTAAACTGTATGGAAGTCTGACAACCAAGGAGTGAAAGAAGAAACATTCGTCCAGACTAGTAGGAAGAGCAGAGATAGGCAGCCAGGGCAGAGAGGACATGTGGCAAGGCGGTAGCTGGTAGACTGGGTGGTCCCATATTTGTGTGTGGATAAACCAGGAGGAACAACTGGGGAGTGAGACAGACTGTGCAACCCAGGGTTCCAGCCTAGGGAATCTAAAGCCTCAGAATCTCTGGCTGTGAAAACCTATTGGGGCTGCAGCAGCAGAATAAATTCCCAGTCTCACAGGAGAGGCAATTGGAGGGACTCACGGTGTCCTAGAATATACACAAGCCCACACACCTGGGAATCAGCACCAGAAGGGCCCAATTCGCGTGTGGGTAGCAGAGGAAATGACTGAATTCAGTGGAGAGCCGAGCAAGCAGCATTATTCCCTCTCTGACCCCTCCCCCACATACAGCACCACAATGCAGTGAAGTGGGTTGCTCGCCCTGGTGAATACCTAAGCCTCTGCTCCTTACAACATAACAGGTGCACAGAGACAAAGAAATATTGTCCAAATGAAAGACTAGATCAAAACTCCAGAAAAAGAACTAAGCAATGAGGAGATAGACAACCTATCAGATGCAGAGTTCAAAACACTGATAATCAGGATGCTCACAGAAATGGTTGAGTATGGTCACAAAATAAAGGAAGAAGTGAAGGCTATACAAAGTGAAATAAAGGAAAATATACAGGAAACGAACAGTGAAGGGAAGGAAACCGGGGCTCAAATCAACAATTTGGAACAAAAGGAAGAAATAAACATTCAACCAGAACAGAATGAAGAAACAAGAATTCAAAAAAAGGAGGAGAGGTTTAGGAACTTCTGGGACAACTTTAAATGTTCCAACATGTGAATCATAGGGGTGCCAGAAGAACAAGTGCAAGAAATCGAAAACTTATTTGAAAAAATAATGAAGGAGAACTTTCCCAATCTGGTGAAAGAAATAGAGTTCCAGGAAGTCCAGGAAGCTCAGAGAGTCCCAAAGAAGTTGGACCCAAGGAAGCACACACCAAGGCATATCATAATTACATTACCCCAAATTAAAGATAAGGAGAGAATCTTGAAAGCAGCAAGAGGAAAGGAGAGTTACCTACAAAGGAGTTCCCTTAAGATTATCAGCTGATTTCTCCAAAGAAACCTTGCAAGCAAAAAGGGGCTGGAAAGAAGTATTCAAAGTTATAAAAGGCAAGGACCTACATCCAAGATTACTCTATCCAGCAAAGCTAACATTTTCAATGCAAGGGCAGACAAAGTGCTTCCCAGATAAGGTCAAGTTAAAGGAGTTCATCATCACCAAGTCCTTATATGAAATGTTAAAAGGACATATCTAAGAAAAAGAAGAAGATCAAAACTATGAACAGTAAAATGACAACAAATTCACAACTATCAATAACTGAACCTATAAAACAAAACAAACTAAGCAAACAACTAGAACAGGAACAGAATCACAGAAATAGAGATCACATGGAGGGTTATCAGTGGGGACGGGGAGGGAGAGAATGCGGGAAAAGGTACAGGGAATAAAAAGCATAAATGGTAGGTACAAAATAGACAAGGGGAGGTTAAGGATAGTATAGGAAATAGAACTACATGTACAACCCATGGACATGAACCAGGGGTGGGGGCAGGAATGCTGGACACAGGAGCTGTGCAGGGCACAGGGGGATAAAGAGGAGGAAAAAAGGGGACAAGTGTAATAGTACAATCAATAAAATATACTTTTAAAAAAGAATGAATCAGTGTAATCCACCATTTTAACAGTCTAAAGAAAAAAATCACATGATCAATTGAGGCATAAAAAGCATTTGAAATTCAGCACCCATTCATGGTACTCTTAAGAAACTAGAAATAGAGGGGAACTTCCTCTAGGTGATGAAGGACATGTATAAAAACCTTACAGCTAGCGTGCTTAATGGTGAAAGACTTTCTCAGCAAGATCAGAACAAGGCAAAAGTGTTCATTTTCACCTCTGCTATGCACACAGTAATGGTGGTTCCAGACAGTGCAATAAGGCAAGAAACAGAAATGAAAGATTGATAGATAGAAAGAAAAAAAGAAAGTCCCTATTCGCAGATGGCAGGACGGTCTATATAAAAAAGAAAACCCTAAGAATCTACAAAAACAAGTCCTCAAAGTCATAAGTGATTTCAGCCAGTCACAGGATACTAGATCAACATACAAAAGTCAATTTCATATTTATATACTATCAATAAACACACAGAAATCAATAAAAAACACAAAGACCATTTACAATCACTCACAAGAGACAAAATTCTTAGAAGTACATCTAACAAAAATGTGCAGGAATTGTATGCTGAAAGTTACAGACCACGAATGAAAGAAACCAAGCAAGATCTAAATAAATAAGGTGTTCCGGGGTTGAAGACAACATAGTGAACATGTTAGTTCTCCCCCAATCGTTTACTGGCTTAATGGAACTCCTATCGAGATCCAGCAAGATGTCTTTTTCTAGACATCGACAAGATTCTTCCAAAAGTTATGTGGAAAAGCAAAACAATTAGAAGAGTTAAAACAATTCTGAAAAAAGAGTGGGAGGAATCATTTTACCCAGTGTCAGGACTTATATAGCTGCAGGAATCAAGGCTCTGGGATATCGGTGGAGGAATCAATTGAGGGGAATAGAGAGCCCAGAAATAAACTCACACAAGTGTGGCCAACTGTTTTTTGACAAACATGCAAAAAGCAATTCATTAGAAGAAGTATATATAGTCTTATCTATAAGCAAAAAACAAAACAAAACAAAAAAAAACGGGGACCTTATAGAAAAATTAACTCAAAATGAAGCACAAATTTACATGTAAGACATAAAACTATAAAAGTTTAGAGGATAACATAGGAGAAAATCTTTGGGGCCTATGGTTTGGTGTAGAGTTCTTCAGATGCATGATACCAAATCACGATCCAATCCATTTTTAACAATCCATAGATGGACTTCATCAAAATTTGAAACTTTTGCTCTGTGAAAGACCCTGCTAAGAGGATGATAAACTCTGGCTGGTGTGGCTCAGTGGATTGAGCACAGGCTGCGAACCAAAGGGTCGCCAGTTCGATTCCCAGTCAGGGCACATGCCTGGGTTGCGGGCCAGGTCCGCAGTGAGGGCCATGTGAGAGGTAACCACACAATGATGTTTTTCTCCCTCTCTCTCTCTCCCTTCCCCGCTCCCTAAAAATAAATAAATAAAATATATATTTTTTTAAAAAAGGATGGTTCAGCCCTGGCTGGTGTAGCTCAGTGGATTGAGCGCGGGCTGGGAACCAAAGGGTCCTGGGTCGATTCCCAGTCGGGGCACATGCCTGGGTTGCAGGCCAGGTCCCCAGTGAGGGCCATGTGAGAGGCTACCATACATTGCTCTTTCTCCCTCCCTTATCCTCTCTCTGAAAATAAATAATAAATAAAATCTCTTAAAAAAAAAGGATGGTAAGACAAGCTACGGACTGGTAGAAAACATTTGCAAATTGCATATCTGACAAAGGGCTCATATCTCCAATCTATAAAGAAACTCTCAAAACACAATAGTGGAAAAACATAATAATTCAACTTAAAAGTGGGCGTGACATTTCACCAATGGCAAAGAAACACACGAAAAGATGTTCAACATCACTAGCCATTAGAGAAATGTAATTATGAGTATGATGAGATATTATTACCCATCTATTAAAATAGCTAACATTAAAAATGATGATAAAACCAAATGCTGATGAGGATGCAGAGAAATTGGATTTCTCAAATATTGCTGGTGGGAATATAAATACTAAACCACTCTGGAAAACAGTTTGTGAAAATTTGAAGAAAGGCCCTGGCTGATGTGGCTCAGCGGACTGAGTGCCAACCTGCAAATCAAAGGGTCAGAGGTTAGATTCCCAGTCAGGGCACATGCCTAGATTGCAGGCCAGGTCCCCATTTGGGGACGTGCAAGAGGCAACCACACATTGATGTTTCTCTCCTCTTTCTCCTTCTTTTCCCCTCAAAAATAAATAAATAAAATATTTTTAAAAGAAATACAAACTTTAAAAAAATTTTAATTACATACTGCATAATTCACAACATTCTCAAAATGACAAAATTATAAAAATTGAAAGTGCATTAAGGACTGTCAGTGGTTAAGAATTTGGGGGAAGGGAGCGTGGGTGAGACTATAAAGGGGAGGCATGAGGGACACTGGTGTGACGAAATACTAGCTCTGTATCTTGACTGCACTGGCGTTTATATGCTGGGCAAGGGTACCTGGACATCTCTGTACTACCTTTGAACTTCCTATGAATCTATAATTATTTAAAAGTTTAGCCTGGCTGGTGTAGCTCAGTGGATTGAGCGTGGGCTGGGAACCAGAAGGTCCTGGTTCGATTCCCAGTCGGGGCACATGCCTGGGTTGCAGGCCAGGTCCCCAGTGAGGGCCATGTGAGAGGCAACTGTGCATTGCTCTTTCTCCCTCCCTTCTCCTCTCTCTAAAAATAAATAAATAAAATCTTTAAAAGTTTAAAAGACTGTAGAGTCATTTTGTGTCTTCTCAAATAAACTGTGAGCTCTTCACACCTAATCCCAGAGTGGGAGGGGGGCCAAGGGGAGGGTTCTTCAACTCCTTGCAAGGCCTTGTTCATGGTGTAAATGTGTGTTAAGAATAATGATCCTGGTGTTATATGGACACAGTTCTGGGATGTTCTGCAGCCAAACCTTTCCAAAAAATTCACATCTCTTTCCCAGGAAACCTGTATGGCCTCTGAGAAAGAGCCTTTGTCCAGGGAAGAAAGGTGAAAACGCAAGAAGGCCCGGCAGGTTAAGAAGCCTGGCTGTGGCAGCCATATCCTAACCACTAGGGGGCAGCAGAGGATGGAGAACAATTCCCAACTTCGCGCTGATCGACCAAGGGGAGGGGCTGCAACTGAGTTCTCCGCCCACACAGACGGCTGCAAGTGCAAAACCAGTTTGAACAGTCGCAGACTTCGGTGAGGAGGGAGACACCCTTCCGCCCTCCCCCACCCGGCAGAGAGTAAAGAAGGGGAAGAAGCATCGAAGTATAGTCATTCCTTGACGTCCTTTCTTTCGTGCAACCTGAGGTTACAGGAGCTCCCCACTCAGAGCACTTCACTGTCAGGAACGAGGTTGTTCGACTAACCTGAACCTCGGAGAGGAAACAGAGACCTCTGACAACACTTCCCCACCCCTACCCACCACCCAAGCCCCACCGCGCATGCAAATACGCAGGACGGACCAGCTGTTCTCGAACTGATTTCAATCTGCAGAATATGGACCCATCTGAAATGGGCTTTATAGGGAGTAGGAGAAATGACCGTGAAACATTTCCAGAGACAAATTTGGAAACTTAGCGCTAAAGACATTTTCTAGCTGATTCTTCAGGGCTAAAGGGAGAGCTTTCTAGGTTGGAAGCCAATATTTCCCTCTTCAAAAGATAGTGTGAACGTGAGAAAATCACTCTGCCTCTAACTAGCTATATATGCTTAAGACAAAACACATTGCCTCTCTTGGCCCCCATTTTCTTGTCTGTATAGTGAGTGAAACGATCGTTATCTCCCGTGGTTACTCTTATGGTTAAAGTAAATAAAGTACCTCGCTCAGCACCTGGCACCTGGCAAGCCATCAGTAAGCCTGTTCCTACGTCCCTGCGTTCCATGGTTCAGTTCTGCATCTTGTACCGAGTTGGCTGCAGTATCTTCCTTGGCCACAGGGAGGCGGTGCGGGCCCACGATGCCGGTTGTGCGCGCAACCATATTTCATCTGGGGAAAGAATTCAAAGTGCAAGAATTCGAAGCCTGAGTAGCTGATTTGGAGCCTCGGAGAGAGACCAGATCTTAGCTTCTTGAGCCTAGTTGCCCTTCCTCTTTGTCCCCAAAGCCTGGAAAAGGCCCAGGGTAGGCAAGGCAAAGGCAATAGGTGGGGTGAGGAGTCAGGAAGTGGAACAGCCAGAGATCCTCAGGCTGGGGGTCAAGGAGTCCTCCCCCACAACACAGATTCCTGAGCTGGCAAATTTAGGGATCCAACCCACTGTCCTATTCTGGACACATGTCCCTCCAGCCGGGAGGGACAATACTGTTCAAGACATCTCCTGAGGCCCTGCTGGGCCAGTCTTGTCTAGGCATGCATGATTGACCCTGTGGACTGGGACACACTTGGAGATCTGGGTTAAGAAACTCAAAGGCCTGGAAACCACGACAAATTTGTTAAATTATCTGTCTTCATCTATCATTTTTAAAAAGATTAAGTTGTGTCAGTTCCTTTTTTAAAGTGCTCTAATGGCCTCCCAATCACACCTAAGTACGTAATCCAAAACTCCCCACCACTAAGACTGGACTTGACTTCCATTTCCGATCCTTCCTCTCCCCTCCCTGTGAGACTGCACCCCAGGCCCTTCTCACATCACCGCTGCACTGGCGGTTCCCTCCGCCAGGGACCCTGTCCCTCCAGAAATCTGCAGGGCTCCTTCCCTTACTTCACTCAGGGTTCTGCCTGCACCCTGAGAGAGCCTCGCCAACCCAGCTTAATCATACTTTCACAGCCCAAGGGCGGCCCTCCCCTGCGTTACATTATGTGCCTGAGTTTTTCTGTCGACTGCCTTTCTGGCCCAGCAGAACGTGAGTGCCCTGAGGGCCAGGCTCTGGGTGTTCTGTTTCTCTGTCACTTAGTAGGGGCTCACCAAGTATTTGTTGAATGAATACATGACTTAATCTACAAAATGCAGGGGTTCAGGAAGGATGATGGTCGTGAGAGCTCTTTGTACATTCAATATATTATTATTGTGTGCCCTTTTTGTGCCTGCGATACAGGCTTCAGGCATCATCGTTGTTGTTACTCATTGTCATAAAAATGCGGTGGGAAATACATCTGATTGGGGCGCAAAGTGTAGGCCGTAGGCGCTGTCCCTCTTCTTCCTGATCTCTGCACGTTCTTGGAGCCGCATAGCCAACATGCACCGGAGAGCAAAGCGCACGGGCGCCTGAGGGCCTCCAGGGGTTGGCGGTCTCTCTGCACAGTTTCCTACACTCTGAGCCTGGAGTCTCCAAAACGCAGAGAAGAGGAGAGACGCCCCTCTCCTTCTCCATCCCTCATCCTGGGCTGCACCACACCCGTCCCTCTTTCTCTGAGAATCGAGTGGTCCGGGACTCGTGCCTGAGTTCCAACCCAGGGCGGCCGAGCTTCGGGAGATTCGCGGCTCGGGTCACAGGACAAGCGACGGAAAACACTGGCTTGGAGCACCGCACTGCCCTGCGGGTCGGCAGAAGGCAAAGAACTAGAGGGGCCTGGGGACCGCGGTAGTGGGCTATTGGCGAGCTCGGGAGGAGGACTGCGGGGAGAAAGGAGACTCGCAAAAGAACAGCTGAGAGCAGCCTGCTCCAGTACGCGGCGGGGCGGCCTCCGCCGCGAGCCCCCGCTGTTGTGAACGCGAGTAACCAGTGTGTAATAACGTGTGCAAATAGCATGTGCGCGTGGGCACTCGCAGGCTCCTGAAGAGGCCGGGTGCAAGGATCTTCACCGTGCACAGAAAGAGAGCTTAAGTGGGGAACATTTAAATGGGGGCGGGGGCGGTGCTGGGAGCCTGTGGGATTTAGGGCGCGATCTTGTCCGAGTCTGGTGCGTCCCGACTGGGCTAGAGGACTCGCGGGGGCGGGAAGCGCGGGGAGGGCGAGCGCCCGGCCCCGCATCTCGCCAGTTCTCCGCGGAACTTTTCCCCTCCCTCTTCCCTCGCTCTGCCTCTCTCGGGGCGGTCTCCAGGGACTGTCTCTCACATCCATTCTCCTTTCCTCCTTGATTTATGCTGCAGAGTGGAACGACCTTCCCTGACCTCATTTTCATGACGGCGCGAGCACGCCCGAAGCCGGCTCCGCACATTCCGGAGCAGGCGCGCGCCGACGCGCACACACTCACAGCCACGCAGGCCCCGAGACGGGGCCGCGGGGCCCTGCCGTCCCCGAGTTCGTGCCAGCGCCGCCACTATTCCGGGCACTGGCAGGGCTGTAGACGCTCAAAGAATAGATCCTCATTAGCATCTTGCTTTGAATATCATTTGCATTTTATTCATTTCATGTCAAAACGCTCAGAACTCTCCCCAGCCCCGCACGTCTCCCCAGAGCTTAAGAGTCGTGGGCTTCTAGCCCCAGTCTCTTCCCTGCGGGCCGCGCACTTGCTGCTGTCCCCACCCCCCACACCCTTCGCGCGGCCCCAGCACCAGAAGCCCCCCACGGCCCCCACGAGAGGGGCTACCGTCTCCCGAGCTCTCGGCAAGTTGCAGGCCCTGCGCTAAGGGACTGTGTGAATGTCTCATTTAGTCCTCATCACAGCCCAGAGAGCGAAGCACTGCATCGTGCCCCTTTGAAAACGGGGGAAATTGAGTCCCAAAGGCCACTTGCTCAAAGGTCAGAGCGCTAAACCCGGAGGAAGCGGAACTGAAATCCAAGGCCGCCGGACGCCGAAGCGGAAAGCTTAACTATTTCGCCGCCCCGCCTCGCGCAAGGTCAAAGCTAAGGTAACCGTGACTGGAGAAAGTATGTTTTTCTACGTGGAAGAAAGTCGTTTTCTGCCCCACCGCGACCCTCCCCCAGTCCGGCCGCAGGGGGACCTGGGCGCATTCCCGAGGCGGAGCTCGCAGAGCCCCTCTCGGCGGGCCGACCCCCGTCCTGACCCCGTCCCGGCGAGGGCTCGGCGGGTCCGCTCTCGGGTCGTCTGTCGGCGCTGGCTAGTTAAGAAAAATAAACAACGTTCCAAATGGAGGCGATTCCTTTCAACCCAAGCCCCGCCGGCTGCCAGAGAAATGCAAACAGCGGGGGACGGCCCGAGTCGGCCCGGGCCTCCGCGCCCGAGCTGCGGGTGGGAGGGCCGGGCCGCGGTAACCTGAGCCGCAGCGCCGGCTCCCCGCGAGCTGTCCTCCGCCTGCCCCTTCGCCCCTGACCCCGACGGCGGCGCGCCCGGCTCGCGCCCGCCTTCCCCGGCGCCCCCCCGGGGGCCGGGACCCCCGCCCGCCGTCCCCGGCTCTCGAACGGCCCTCCCCCAGCGCTCGGCTCCGGCCCCATTCTGACCCTCCCCAGCCCCGCGCCCTCGCGGCCACATGGCTCCTGTCAGCAACGCTCCTCGGTGGAGGCCGCGCGCCAGGCCTCGGTCCCGGGATCATTAAACACCAAAGGGAAAAAAATGAGCAGGGGTGTCAGAAACTCGCCTAGCAAACTATTGCTCGGTGAGTGAATCGGGACGGGGGTCTACTTGCAGGCACGCGCCCTCCCCGTCCCGCCGCAGCACGGTGAGCCCACCCCCGCTCGCCGAGGCCGGAGGGTGGCGGGGTCGGGGCGAGCAGACCCGCGGGACCAGCCAGGTGAGCGGCCTCCCTCTCGGGGCCTGGTTTCCCGGGTCCTCGCGGCCGGGGAGCCCCGCGGGCCGGGCCGCCAGGGGGAGCCGGCGGGCGCCTGAGGATGACCCCGATCTCCTGCCAACCCCGCTGCGCGGGGGCGCGGCTGGGCGCGAGGTTCACGCAGGGCGCAATAGCGCCAACATTTGTCTGGCTTCGCGCGTGACTCCAGGGAGTCGCGGTGGCCACTCGTGCGTGGGAGACGCGGGAAGGCGTCGCGAGCAGTTCCCCAGAGTCGGTCGCGAGGCTGAGAGGGAATCCCAGTACTTCGGCTGCCGCCTTGCCAACTTGAAAACCGAATCGCCGTGCCTCTGGCTCGGCGGCCCCACGGGTCCGAGTGACCGGGGGAATCACAGGGACCGCACCCGTGTGGGACACCGGGCCGGCGCCCCCCGGGCCGCCGTTAGAGGGCCTGGAGGGGCGGGAGGAACAGCCGCGCACCCGCTTCTTCCGAATTCCTCCCTGTGGAAGCTGGGCGGCGCGGAGGGCGGCGGGAAACGCCCGCAGGAAAGCTCCCCTCTGCTTCCGAAGGCCGGGACCGGCGGCGTCCGGGGCCCGGCAGGCTTCTGGTCCCCTTTCCCCGGTTCCCTTCGGAGGGACAGACTCTGTCAGTCTGTCTTTAGTGCAGCGCCCCCGCATCCCCGCCTGGGGGGCGAGCGGTCTCCCGGGGCGACGCTGACACACGTGCGCACTCGCACGCGCACACCCTCGCCCGCACTCCAGTCGGAGGGCGGCCGGTGTCCCTCCAAGTCGCCGCGATGGATGCACGGCTGCTCGGCTGTGGCAGCTCAGACACCTCGCGAGCTCCCAGCCTTAATTTCCCCCAAGTCTTCGGGCCTGAACAGCCATCAGTACTCGTTACGCGTGCGGGGCCCGCTCGCTGGCTGCCATCCCCGCTCGCCGCACACACGGATACACCGCATTCGAATTCCCTTTCTCACACTTCTGTGCAGGGGCGAAACGTGACACCGAGAAATGTTTCTTTCCTCGAGGGCTCCCTATCTGGTCTTCGAACGGGTATTTCTCTCCTATCGTGGTAAAAGGAGAGAGGGGTTGCTTAGACCGTGGGGGGAAAGGTAGACCTGAATAGCACCCGCCCCTGCTCCCCAGCTTCCTAATTCCGTTTCTGTCCGCCCGCTGAAGCCGAGCAATTCTGCCAAGAAAGGTTCAGTCCTTTAGGATCCTTCGAAAAGGGCCACTTTGGAGACGGGTAATGAATCCGCGCTGGCCGAAGCCACCCCTGTCCCCCATCACTGCTCCTGCCGGGCTCTGCCCGAGACGTGACTTCGCAGAGTGCCCGCGGGAGCAGGGTTGAAAGCCCAGCCCCACGTTCCCGGGGCAGCGTTTGACAGGTCAGCCCCTGGCTCTCCTTCCCCCTCCCCACCTCCCGCCGTCCCCCTCCTCCACCTACCCCGACCCTGGGGCGAAGACGAGGCTGACAGTTAAATTACAAAATAGGCCGAGGGGGGAAAAGGGACCGTGTCTCTTTAACGGGCCCTGCAGACAAAGCGCCTCCCCGAGCCGAGCGGGCGCAGCCGCGCGCAGACCTGTCAGCGCGTCTCCCGCGTTTGGGAGAGAGTTTGCAAAGTCATAATTATATCTCTTAACCTGTCTTGCTCTCTGCAGAAGAAGGTCCCATTATATTGAAATGAGATTATTAGCCATCAAATACTTTCTTTCTTGGGAGTTTTTTTTTTTTTTTTAATTCAAATACCTTAACAACTTGGCAATGCATTTTGATCAGATTTCGTTGGCGCCCCAGCCCGGCGCGGGAGCAGCGGCGGGAAGGCAGATGGTTAGGGAGGGAAAGGGGGGGGGGTCCTAAAAGAGTTTACAAAGAGAAGCAACCCCACTTTCAGCTTTCTCTTAGGTCACCTCTACCCGGTGGGACCTGTAGACCTGCAGGGGGGTGTGAAATAAGGGAAGTTGGGGATAGCTTGGGGAGGTCTTCCATTCCTCCCTAACTGTGGGCTTAGACCCCTTCTCTGAAGACGAAGCGTGGACTTCATTCAGGCGGGAGGCTGTGGAGGGTTGGCCGCGGCCGGGACGCGGGTGTTTGAGGGCTGCAGAAATGGGGCTGGGGCTGGGGCACCAGGTGAGGACTGGGGCCGGCGCTGGCAGTCGCGCGAGCTTCGCTGTTTCCGCTCGAGGTTGGCTCGAGGCTCCCTCCAGGTTCCTGGTGGATGGAATTTCAGTACGTAATAAATGGGGTTTTGCTGTACGCCCAAGGTCTGTCTGGTTTTACCAAAGATTGTGAGCCCCTTGAGGGGGAAGCCCATCTTGTTTCCAGACCTTGGAACCCCTGTCCCTACTGCCAGCAGATCCTGGCCCCCCATCCCCCCCACCCCACCCCCAACTTTTCCCTGGACTGGGGGTGGGGGGAGGATGTGAGGTGGAAGATTTTCCAGACTCTAACTGTAAAGCCCCTCACTTTGACTTCCCCTGGTGGGAGGAGCGGCCAGGCTTGTGTTTTCCTTGGCTTCAGCCCAGACTGAAGGAAAATGTAGGGAGCAAGACGGCTCCCCAGTCCCACCTCCCCCACACACTCTGCCTCTGCGGCTTTACATGTAATCCTGGTGGGTCCAGTCGTGCATCAGGCTCCATCCCTCACCTTCCAGGTGAGCATCTCTCCTCAGATATTCAGAAAGCAAAATGGGGGTCCCGTGTCCGGAAACTTGGCTTCTAGGCCACGCTAGAGAACTCCCCACCTTGCACCCATCAGCCCTCACCTCTGAGCCTCAGTTTCTCCCTGTGCATAAGGAAAGCCTTGAACTTGAGATCTGTATGGTCCCTCTCCTCTCTGACATTATTTTCCTATAAAGTTCTTTGGACAGGCATGGTCACCTGGAAGGTTCCAGGGATGCCATACATGCCCCCACCCCCGGCTTTCTCCCATCTTTTCAGAAAAGCAGTCCAGAGGTGGAAAAACCCATTGTGGCTTTAAAAGCCTCCAAATACAAAAGCCGTGGAAAATAGGCAGTATCTGCTTGAGCTGAAGCATGCATACCTATGACCCAGCAGTTCCACAGGTCGGTGTCACCCCAGCAGAAATATTCACCAAGGGCATAGAAAACGTCCCCAGTGGTGCTCTGCACAGCAGCCCCAAACCGGAAACTGCCCAGTGCCAGTTCACAATAGGATGGGTGAAGAAACCGTGGTAGAGTCACACCAGAACAGCACAGAGGAAACAGGAAGAACGAACTGTGTCGCGACACGCAGCAACGTGGATGAGTCTCACAAGGTTGGGCAAAAGCAACCCGGACCCCAAGAAGTACACACTCCGTGGTTCCATTAATTAAAAGTACAAAAACAGGCAAAATGATTTCACAGCATTGGAAGGCAAGATGGTGGTTACTTCAAAAGAGGATGATTGGAAGGGAGTATGAGAGAGGCTTCTGGGCCAAGGGTGATCTTCTGGTTCTTAATCTGGTTACGTAAGTGCATTCAGTTGTGAAAATTCATTGAGACATGGACCTGTGTTAAATGCATTTTGTGGCTGTATATTATATTTAAGTATCAGCTTGGAAATTCCTTCTCCCCAATCCTCAATCTCATCCACAGACTCATGCCTTCTAATGCCCCAAACTCCATCTTGGCAAGAAATCAATGACTCAAGTCATATTTGACCCTCCTGCCCTGTGCTCAGCATCGCAGAGCATCCGTAAATGAACTTTAGTCCCCATCCTCAAAGGGATTGCCATCGCATTTGGGAGGAAACAATCAAGGAAATGTCCAGTGGGACACAGTGAGTGGTTTATGATCCTGTGGCCAGACAGCCTGGATCAGAATCCCAGATCTACCACTTCCAGCTGTGTGACCTTGGACAAGTGACTTGACCTCTCTGGGCCCTAGTGTCTAAAATATGGAGATGGCCATACAGGAGTTACTCCCACGGCTGTTGCAAACATTGCATCAGACTGTCTGGGCCACAGCATGGGGTAAGTGCCCCACAGACAGTAGACGCTGTTCTCCCCTGGCGTGTGGCAGCCTGGGCTGCTCAGCATTCAGAGGGAAGTGAGTGTAAGTTAGGAGAGGCAGGAAAGGCCTACTGAGGGAGGCGCCATTTAAACTGGGACAGACTGATGAAAAGGGGGCTTTAGAACGGTCATTTGGAGCAATGGTTCTCAACCAGGGGCTATGTTTCCCTCCAGGGGACGTTTGGCAATGTCTGGACAATTTTGATTGTCACAGTTCCCGGTGGGGTGGGGCTGCTACTAAGATTTAGCAGGCATAAGTCAGAGATGTGGCTAAATGTCCTACAATGCACAGGGCAGCCCCACAAGCAAAGAATTATCCAGTCCAAAATGCCAGTGGTGCCAAGGTTACAAACACACACACACACACACAACCATAAAAACCTGATCTGAAAGAGAGAGAGAATTTGGTGGCAAAGGCAAGGCAGCCCAGGAGACAGAAAGGTGAGCTCTGGAAGTCCTGATAGGAACTGGGGGAGGGGAGCACGGGGGCGGGGGCAGCCCTGGGAAGTGCCCAGAGCTGTCCCTGCTCCAGTCTTCATGTGTCAGTCTGCAAGTTCCTCAGTCACCTCCCTGATTTCAGAACTTGCTGAGGTTTTAGAAAGGCGCATCCTGGACCTGGGTTTCTGCTGCTGTCAAGAAAAGCTTGGATAAAGCAGAGCAGATTCTCAGGAGGTCTGCGAGGCCACAAGCATCATGTCTGCCTTGGAACCAGATTGGAGGGAAGCTCCAAGGTCTCAGGGGCTCGGAGGAGGAGGGACTTGTCCCTAGGCACACGGTGCAGCAAGGGGTGCAGGGACTCTGTTCCTGACGCACCACAGGTTAGGGGAGAAAGGGGGACAGATATTGATTAAATAACCTAGAAGGGGGAAATATGGCACTTTTAAAAAGTCGAAAGAAAAGTTGGCACTAGACTTAGAAAGTGCCCAAGAGAATTATGTGATTCTCTAGTGGCAAGTATAATTCCAGACCCTAAAACCATGCTTTATAGCCACAAGGTTCTGGAAAAGAGGGATTTAACATCAATTAACCTAAAGATTTCTTTCCTGAAGCAATTTCTATATGCCAGGCACTATTCAAAACACCAGGGCATGGCACTGAACAATGGGGGCAAAGAAACCTTCAGGGGGAGGAGGATGATAAATAAAACAGTATATAAAGTAACACCAGGCATTCGGTTGAGCACCTACTATGGGTTGGGTGTTCTTTATAAGTCTCCTCTACTTACAAGAAACTATGATAGAAATTCCTTCCCCCAATTTAAGATGGAGAAACTGAGATCCACAGAAGGTAAGGGACTTCCCCCTAGGCAGAATGGTTAATAAGTGGCAGATTCAGGATTTGAACTCAGGATAATTAGCTTTGACCAACTCATGATACACTCAGTAACTTATGGGGAACTTCCTTAACTTGATAAAGACTATCTGCAAGCGAACAAAACCCTACTGCAATAGTCGTATTTAATGATGAAATAATGAAAGCCTCCTCCTTCGGGTGAGGATGGATGGCCACTGTCAACACCTGTACTTATTGCTTTAGCTGCGTTAGCCAGCCAGGACAATGAGACAAGAAAGAAAAGAAAGAAAGAGAGAGAGGGAGGGAGGGAGGAAGAGAAAAAGATCTCAAGGATTGGAAAGGAGAAAGTAAAAAAAAATTTTAATCTCACTCAAGGATATGTTTTTATTGATTTGAGAGAGAGAGAGAAACATCGATCAATTGCCCCCTGTACGCACCCGCAACTGGATGTACCCTGACCGAGGATGGAAACAGCAACCCTTTGGTTTACAGGAAAGTGTTCCGACCAGCCGAGCCACCTGGCCAGGGCAGGAAAGTCAAAACATTCTGTATTGATAATATGATGTTGTACATAGAAAATCCCAAAGAATCTACCAACTACTAGAATAATATGTATATTAAGCCAAGTCCCTGAATGTAAGTGATACACTCAAATAAATTGCATTTTTCTATACCAGCAACAAAAACAAAATAAAATTATAAAGAGCAATATGATAGATCAGTAATAGCTAAAGGGCATGAGATTTCTCTTTCAGGTGATAGAATGTTCTGAAATTGATTATAGAGATGGTCACATAAATCTATGAATATACTGAAAACCAATGAATTGAACCCTTTAAATGAGTGAATTGTAGAGTATGTGAATTATATCTCAATAAAGCTGATTTTATAAAAGATGAAGGGTAGGGTAGGTTTGCAGAGGCTGCCCTTCCTACACTATCCCATCACTAGTACTTGAAATTTTCTTATAAAAATACAGTTTACAGGAGAATCAAAAATCATTGAATGTCTAGAAATAAATCTAATGAAAAGTGTGCAAGACCTCGACACCAAAACTGTAAGACATTATTGACAGAATGTGAAGAACTAAATAAATGGAGAGCTATACCGGTTCACAAATGGGAAGACTCATAATTTAATGACATTAGTTCTCAACAAACCTACCAACTCAATACAATTCTAATCAGAATCCCCATCAGGTTTATGGAAATTGAACTCAAGTGGGTCTGACTTCGTGGCCCACTGGGACTGGACACTACAGAAAAAAAATCCAAGGGGCACAGAGTCCCCCATATACAATCATAAGATCAGGACCCTAGAAAACCCAATTGGAAGTAAATGAGAAGATAAAATATATTCTCAGTTAAAACACACCCTTGCCCATGCTGGTGTGGCTCAGTGGATTGAGTGCCAGCCTGCAAACCAAAGGATTGCTGGTTCGATTCCCAGTCAGGGCACATTCCTGGGTTGCAGGCCATGTCCCCAGTAGGGGGTACATAAGAGGCAACCACACATTGATGTTTCTCTCCCTCACTTCCTCCCTTCCCCTCTCTCTAAAAATAAATAAATAAAAATATTTAAAAAGAAAATTTTTTAAAACACACCACAACCATTTTTGCTGTAGACACAAGAAAAAGACCATAATTGACTAAATACACTTTTATTTGAGCAAGAATGGTGGAGAGGACTGGGGTTTGTCCCTTTCCACAAGTGATACCATTGGGAATATCACTCCCTGGCTGGGCAATGGCTCCCTCACTGTGGGAGAGAGATGTGCAGGGACTCTTGCGGCATGGACTTGGAGAGCGGGTGAAGAAATCCCCGAGGCCACACGCCCGTGGGTCCCGGATTGCCCAGTGGCATGGCATTGCAGGAAGCTTTCGACTTGCCCTGATGTAGAAGCTGAGGCATGGCCTTAGCCTTGGGCTTTGGAGAGCTCCGGGAGGGTTGATCCCTGGAGGCAGTCCCTGGAGGGGACAGCTGCTTCCTCCCCAGTAACAAGTTGGGGAGCACACGAGAGGCAGCACGGGAGGCTGGCAGGGGCCGGGGGTGCAGCACTGCCTTGGTCCTCAGGCTGCATCCACAGAGGCAGGGCTCAGAGCAATGAGGTGCGGAGAAGCCAGGCTTATTTCCTGCTGGGGGAGAGGGCAGGACCCCCGGCTTTCCTCTGCCTCCTGTCTTGATTCTTTGAGGTACCAGTCTCTCCTAAAAGGGAGAAAATTCAAATCAGTTGAAAAGATACTCAGAAGAAATAAGGAACCACAAGGACAGAGCTTCCCTGCCCCAGTACAATACACACTTAGGACTTAGGGATGGATTCTACTAGAGGGAATCTCTTAGTTTTCTCTGAAGGGCAAAGAGAGAGAGAGACTGAGAACTGGGGGGAGGGGGCTCGTGGCTAAGAATATCAGGGAGACAGAGGACTTCAGGGAAGGGAACAGAGGGTAAAGGACGAGGAGAAGAAATCAGATTCCTTCAGGCAGCAGGATTAGTGTATGTGCTGCAGAAGTGGCACATGGCTGGAGGACTAGAACACCCCCCGAAATTCTCTTTCCCAACACACACCTGTAGTAGGAAACCAGTCAGATGTGCTCTTTGGTACAGTTTGGCCTGGGAACTGAAATGTGAGAGAGTCCTGGGAAGAGAGGAAAGATGTAATTGGAGGAAGTCTCTTTTCCCACCTCTTGTAGTGTCTGAGTCCATGGGAGGCCATCTAAAGCTCATTGCTGAAGGCCCCTGTCTCCACTATGATGTCATAGAACCGCTAGGAAGACACATAGTACCCTGTGTTGAGTCACTGAGCTGTGGACCAGGCATTAGGCCCCATGGTGGTCCATTTGGGCATCCATGGTGGTTTGGATAAGACACTGGGGAGGTTGGACTTCATCCTGAAGGTTTGGGGGCCACTGAAGTCTCTTGAGGAAGAGCATGACCATTTCAAAATAGTCACCTGAATAGCATGGAAGATGGGTCAGGATATCAACAGTGGACAGGAATGGCTAAACCATTTGTGGGGCCCAGCGCAAAATGAAAATGCAGAACCCTTGTTCAAAAATAAGTACAAATTTCGAGATGGTTACGGGAGAGCATTAAACCAAGTGCGTGGCCCTTCTAAGCATAGGGGCCCTTGTGCACGCAGCCCACGGTGACACAGGAGGCAGGGAGGGCTTCCAGGTGTTGGCCATTCCCCTCTTAAATATCACTCAAAATACAAAATAAGCAAAAAACAGAAACACAACTCTATCTTCAGTAGAATCTCTGAATTTAGAAGTCATCAAAATCTCTGAAGCACAGTAAGAAAGCAGATGGCAGAATGGCACATGACCCAGCAAAGAGGCGGAAAGTCTCTTTCATACAGGAAGTATCGAGGAGAAGAAAACCTATTGGTTACAGGAAACCTAGGAAAGAGTCAGAAATGGCAGACACTAGGTGCTAAAGAAAGCCAAAGTGAGATAGAGGGCTAGACATGGGGACTGTTTGAAACCCTGTATAAAGGAGCAGTGAGACCACTCTCAGGAACCACAGACACCCTACAATCAGCCAGTCACACTTCCCCAGTCCCACAGGAGACCTGACATTTGTTCTGGAGTTATGGAGTCACGAAACAAGTGAACCGGGGAGGCTCCCAAATGGGAACATCCAAAGGCCCAGGAAAATCAAAGCAGAGTCCACATGCTAAGGAGCTCCCTCGAACATACCCCACTCAGCTCCAGACACCTGGCCCTGAGCTCCCACATGGGAGGTGGGAGAAGCCTTCTCTGACCAACACTGGCATTTGAAACTCCCAGTTAAAACAGCCGACTGGCCACCTGGTCGAGACACACCAGTCCACAAGGCCACCAGTGCACTTCCATCAGAAACATCCAAGAATAATTACATATTTGAGGAAAGACTGAAACATTAAAGAAACAAATTAGAAGGAGAAGGGGGGGACTCAGAGAAAAGAGGGACTTGTAAAAAGCAGAACAATTTTTTTCTTTTTTTAAATCCCTTTATCCCCCTCCTCCCTGCACCCACCACCCTCCAGCATTCCACCCCAACTTAGTTCATGTCCATGGGTTGTTTATATAAGTTCTTTGGCTTCTTCATTTCCTATACTATTCTTAACCACCCCCTGTCTATTTTGTGCCTAGCTATTATGCTTTTTTTTTCCCTGTACTCCCCCCGATTCTCCCCCTACCCCTCCCTGCTGATAATCCTCCAAGTGATCTCCATTTCTGTGATTCTGTTCCTACTCTAGTTGTTTGCTTAGTTTTTGCTTTTTAGGTTCAGTTGTTGATAGTTGTGAGTTTGTTATTTTATTGTTCACATTTTTTATCATCTTCCATTTCTTAGATACATCCCCTTAACATTTCATATAAGGGCTTGATGATGATGAATTCCCTTAACTACCTTGTCTGGGAAGCACTTTATCTGCCCTTCCATTCTAAATGATAGCTTTGCTGGATAGAGTAATCTTGGATGTAGGTCCTTGCCTTTCATGACTTCAAATACTTCTTTCCAGCCCTTTCTTGCCTGGTAAGGTTTCTTTTGAGAAATCAGCTGATAGTCTTAAGGGAACTCCTTTGTGGATAACTGTCTCTTTTTCTCTTGCTGCTTTTAAGATTCTCTCTTTATCTTTAATCTTGAGTAATTTAATTATGATGTCTTGGTGTGTTCCTCCTTGGGTCCAATTTCTTTGGGACTCTCTGAGCTTCCTGGACTTCCTAGAAGTCTATTTCCTTTGCCAGATTGGGAAGTTCTCCTTCATTATTTGTTCAAATAAGTTTTCAACTTCTTGCTCTTGTTCTTCTCCTTCTGGCACCCCTATGATTTGGATGTTGGAACGCTTAAAGTTGTCCTAGAGCTTTCTGAGCCTCTCCACATTTTTTTGAATTCTTGTTTCTTCATGCTGTTCTGGTTGGATGTTTATTTCTTCATTTTGTTTCAAATTCTTGGTTTGAATCCCAGTTTCCTTCCCTTCACTTTTAATTCCCTGTATATTTTCCTTTATTTTCACTTTGTGTAGGTTTGTATAGCCTTCATTTCTTCCTTCATTTTGTGACCATACTTAATCATTTCTGTGAGCATCCTGAATATCAGTGTTTTGAATTCTGTATCAGATAGGTTGGTTATCTCCTTGTCACTTAGTCCTTTTTCTGGAGCTTTGATCTGTTCTTTCATTTGGGCCATATTTCTTTGTCTTGGCATACCTGTTATGTTGTAAGGGGTGGAGCCTTAGGTATTCACCACAGTAGGGCGACACTTTGCTGCATTGTGGTGCTGTCTGTGGGGGAGGGGTCAGAGAGGGAACAATGCCACTTGCTGACTCTGTTCTAGCCCTACTTTCCATCACTTCGCTCACTGTCCACAAGCAGATTGTGGCCTTTCAGATACAGATTCGCAGACGAGTAGGTTTGTGTATGTTCTAGGACCCTGTGTGCCTCTCCCATGGACTCTCCTGTTATCCTGAGAGTTTCTCCCACTGCCACAACTCCCACAGATTTCTACATCCAGAGGTTTTGAGTCTTTAGTTTCCCATGCTGAAACCCTGAGTTCTGCAGTCTGTCTCACTTCCCAATGGTTCTTCCGAGCTTATTGGCCCATGAATGTGGGACTGACGGTCCACCAGCCACTTCCTTGGCTGTGTGTCCTTTCTGCCCGGCTGCCTGTCTCTGCTCCTCCTACCAGTCTGGATGAATGTTTCTTTAACTCCTTGGTGGTCAGACTTCCATGAAGTTTAAATTTCTGGCAGTTGTGGTTGGTTTTTGTTTTTAAATTTATTGTTGTCCTTCTTTTAGTTGTGCAAGGAAGTGAAGCATTTCTACCTATGCCTCCAACTTGGCTAGAACTCCTGGGCTGCTTTCTCCAAATCCTTGGTGTATCAGTACATGAGCAGATCCACCACAGAAAAAAATGTTTACAGTATAACTCATACCCTCAGAAAGATAACAGGATATTAATTATATCCCTGAAACAAAAACAGGGTGCTACACTTTAAAAAATAAAAAGGAACAAAGAGCAAATTACAAATGATAGTCAGAATGCTAAAGTCTGTAGTAGAGTTGACAACAAAGTTAATGAAATCTCCTAGAAAGTAGAACAAAGAGATAAAGTGAGGGATAATAAGTGAGACTAGGTAAGGAAAGTAAAGAAAAAGAAAGAGGGAGGTGGGAAGGGACTGTGGGGAGAAGGGTTTTCAGGAACTACTATAAAGGACACATGGACAAAACCAAGGGGGAGGGTGGAAGCAGGGGAGGAAGGTGGGGTTGGATGGGGTGGGGGGAGGGGAGGGGAGAAAATGCAGAAACTGTAATTGAAGAACAATAAAGTCATTTAAAAGAAAGGAAGGAAGGAAGGAAGGAAGGAAGGAAGAAAGAAAGAAAGAAAGAAAGGGAAAGAGAGAGAGAGAGAAAGAAAGAAAGAAAGAAAGAAAGAAAGAAAGAAAGAAAGAAAGAAAGAAAGAGAGAGAGAGAGAAAGAAAGAAAGAAAGAAAGAAAGAAAGAAAGAAAGAAAGAAAGAAAGAAAGAAAGAAAGAAAGAAGAAAGAAAAGGAAAGGATTTGTTCAGAGGATCTAAACTGACTACTAGGAGAATAATAATGAAAGAACTAAAAGGAAGAGGAAATTGCAGCAGATTGTGTTTTCCAAAGATGGCTGCAACATCTCCCATCCCATAGACTTTTCTAGAACTTGGCCATGCCCCCATCAAACGATGGTGTCTCTTTTACCATTGAATCTGGAAAGGGTTTGTGACTTATTCACCAGTATAGCATGGTATAAGGCAGACTATGTGACTTCTAAAGCTAAGTCATCAAAGGCAGTGCTCCTTCGGCTTTGCTTGCTGGAAAAATTGACCTGGAGCACCGAGCCACATGTAACCAGCCACCTGATTGCCTAAGGCCTCCAAGCTGTGAGGAAGCCCAAGCGAGGCCATGTGGAGAGATCATACAGGATACCCCGAGAAGAGAGAGAGTTGCCCAGCTGCTCCCGCTGCTCCGGTCCCTTCTGTCCCAGCTCCGGCTACCAACTCACGACAGGGTCGTGAGGGGAAAACACCGTGCTGAGCTTTGCCAAGACCCACTGGGGGTTGTGAAATAACTGCTGTGGTTTTGGGTCAGTGAGTTTTGGGGGTGAGTTTTGACACAGCAATAGCTAACCAGAATATTGCCTAAGAGGTAAACTGTCCCCTAATGAAACATACAAGTCACCAGGATTAAAAAAGGTCCACTGAGGGCGAAGCATAATTAACGAAGAAAATACCCACTCTAGGGCACAACATATGAAATTTCAGAACAAAAGATGAAGTGAAAATCCTAAATAGAAAAACATGGCGTGAGTGAGGGCTCCATCAAGCAGGGAAACAACACAGAAGAACAAATACCGGTATGGCACTGAACTTCTCAGAAGTAACAGTAAAAGATACAAATCAATGGATCAATATCTTTGCTTTGGGTAAGAAATGGTCTGGTGACATCAAGTCCCAAAATTAACACAGCAGACGTTTGTTTTTGGCTCACGTAACAGTCCCAGATGGATGCTGCTACAAGAGGCAGACGCTCGTCCACGGGACCCACGTTCCTTCCACGTTGTGGCTCGGCCGTACTACGGGCTTTTTTTTGTTCCCTGGGCCCCTTAGGCTGTCTGGTGACACCTGTGGACCCCTTCTCAGGATATTCTTAAATCTTTAAAACTCATGGTAGGAAAAAAATCAAACCAATCATGTGAACATATAGGTATCAAAATACAAAAAGACAGTTGTTGGTATAGTAATATATGAGTGTTTCTGTATTAATTCAGCAGCTAACAAGACCACATGTAAAGCATCTGTGATTTAAAGTTACATTTACTCTTTAAAGATATATCATTGTGAAGACTGACCACATTTGTGGACGTCATACCTCTAACTATTAAGAAAAGTTAAGATTATTGATTTGAATCGCCCAGTTTTACAAATTTTAGCCAACAGTGAAAACCACACACCTCCTGACACATAGTAACTGACCGACAGCTGCAGGAATTGCTGGAAGGTGGCAGAGCGCTCTGGCTCACCAACGGGAGACCGCATGCTGCCTCCTCCGCTCAGCGCCGGCCAGGGGTGTGGCGTGTCTGTCAACAGGAAGACTGTGATTATATGCAATCTGGGAGCAGGTCTAACAACCGCTGTAATTCCCACGTAGTGGTGAATGTGATGATATTCTGAGATGTCTGCAACAACTGTCATGTGATATGAAAATATCTGTGATTTCTATGGGTGACAAAGTCACAGGTATTACTATTACCACTGTGGTTTGTTTTTTGTTGGGTTTTTTTTTTTTTTTAATCTGAGTTCATGATAGAAAGATATGCTACACTTCAGTTCAGTGTTAGGGAGAATAAAGATTTATTTTTCCCATGCAAGTTCATAGAATCCCCTGAACTTGGGTCCATAGACCCCGGGTTAGGACACTTGCCCTGGAGCCTTCTTGCCGTATCTGCAACCAGCAAGTAGAAAGGGAAAGAGCATAGAAGACTACCCGGGGAAGTCTTTATGGGCCAAGCCTGAAATTGGCACACACTGTTTTCATTCACATGGCTAAAGAGAATTTAACCACATGGCTATGTCTCCCAGCAAGGAAGACTGGGAAATACAGCCTTATCTGTGTGCCCAGCAATAAGAGACAACAGATTTGGGTGTCCAGCTACCAGTCTCTTCCACAGTCAACTTGGCATGTGTGGCCTTTCTGCCACTCATAGGATACACTCAGTCCCCTCCCAAGGAAGTCAAAGCAAAGCCCTATCTGCTTCAGCATTCCGCTTGATGTCCAGTCCTCTAGGCGATATGCAGTCTTTTGCATCAACTCTGATGGAATTTCTCTTGGCTCAAGCACTTAGGCACTGTGTCCCACCCTCCAACCCTGCACGCACTCAATATATAGGATAACTGCAATTAAGATTTGGAAACACAGGCAGTCGGCAGCCCATAACAATGATGGAACCCCGCTGGGACTCCCAGCCTCGGCAATGCAAGAGGTCATTCGTGCATTGTCATAGGACTCTGTAACTTCTCTCCAAACAGAGCTTCCCGTTGTCTTCCATGGTCCCACCTCTGCCTTCTCGGAAATTTTCCCTTCTCCACTGTCTCCTGTGGCCACACCTAAAGCAGTCACTGAGAAGGTTCCCTTTTGAGGGAGGGGTCCCATTGCTTTTATCACCCACTTGTTGCTCTTGGAAGTTTGTGAGTCCAGGTGTTTTAAAGTGTTTTTTGTTTTTGTTTTTTTAGGCCATGACTGTGGTTTCCTTAGGAATTTAATTTCTTTCTTCAAATAGATTTCTGATCTATTTGCTTCCCATTGGTTTCGTGTACCAGTAACCACATACAAAATTTCCTAGTCGTGGCTCTTAACTTTGTTTGTTTTCTGCTTCTTTGGCCCCGTGTCAATCTCTGTATGTCAAATTAATAAAACTACATCTGTAGCTTAGTTGGTTACAGCGTCATCCTGATACACCAAGGCCGCAGGTTCAGGTTCGATCCCCAGTCAGGGCACATACAGGAGTCAGTCAATGAAGGCATATGTAAGTGGGACAATAAATTGGTGTCTCTCTCCAGCTACCCCCATTCTTCTCTCTTTAAAAAAGATGCGATAAATTTAAAAAATCTTTAAAAACGAAAATAAAACCATCTGCAGCAAGAGGCTTATGAGAGAGACAATGGCCTTAATCTGATCTCGCTGCAGAGACGAGTCCCTTTTTTCCAACTGAAATGACTTCGCAGTCTGGTCCCTGTGACTCCAAGACCTTTCGGTCTCATCACTTCCTCTGCAAGTTCAGGAAACTGTTTCTCCCACCCTTGATATCAACTTGCAAAAAGCCCAGTGCTTTCCTGAGCTTACCTTTTCCCGGTTAAGCGAAGTAAATATCCGATGACAAACCCTGCCCGCCTTCCCACCTCTTCCACTGTAGGTGCAGCCTCAGTGGGCACTAACTTGTCTCTGAGAGCAGTTCAGCCAAGTGCTTTAGTCCCACGACAACAGGTTCCTCCGTCTCTGTTTTCCCTAGCCAAAGCCACGTGTCTGGTTTGAATGACATCACCCCACTCTGCGAATCACTTTCTGTACTAGTTAGAGAAGATTGGAGGGCATAACGAGTAGACCCTAAAATTTTACTGGCGTAAAGAATAGGTGTTTAGTTTCAGCTCACATAACATTCCTGGGTAGGTTGTTCAGGCAGAGCAGTTCTCCATGTGACTATTCAGGAACTGGTGTTCTTTTCACCTCATAGCTCCGCACACCCCTAGAATTTTATTTTCATTGTCTCTACCCATCTGGTCAGAAGGGGGCAGAGCATGGAGCAGCACGCCTAGGAGGATTCAAATGGATCAGGTATGGAATTTGAATTTCCATGAAAGGGAACTTGATCACATGGACAAACTTTACTGTAAAGGAAGCTGGAAAATGTAGTCTAATCGTGTGCCCAAGATTTCAGTGGACAGCATGTAATCTCTGCCATGGTTATTTTCAACCAAGGCTTCTAGAGCCAGCCAATTTACCAACCACACATGTAGATGGTAAAAGACAGTTTCAGACACACAAAATCTCAAAAATGCATGCTCCAGTGACCCTTTCTCAGAAAGCCACTGGAGGATGTGCTCCATCAAAAAGAGGAATTAAACCAAGAAAAAGAAGACAACATGGGATCCAGAAAACAAGGAACAACTATTGTGTAGATCAAGGGGGTCTTCGGTCCACATTACAGCAGAAGTTTAGAGGGCTCCCAGAAAGCTCTCTTCGAGAAGAAGGAAAAGTGGGGCTGATGAGCTACATAACAGTGTGATAGAGTGAAAAATGATAATGAGGTATGTCTTGTAGAAAATTACTGAAAGATGAGAAGAATGAAAAATATTAAAAGAAACAAAATGTTTTAAAATGCAATAATTACCAAATTTAGGAAAATACATTTTCTTTACAATTAAAGAGAATTAATCATACATTATTTAGCTTAGCAGTGAGCAATCCCAGCATAACCATAAAATTCAGAACAATGGTGATGGACTTAGCCAAAACTTGAGATGCAGTTAGGACGGTTTGGAGAAGTATAAGTAAACTAAACTCATAATGAGATGTATATTAGTTGAGATGGACTAAGTTGTTCTATAGTAATGACCCCAAAATGGCATAACATAATAGAAGTGTGTGCCTTATGATACACTCCTCCCACGGGTTGCCCGGGATTCTGCTCCCTATGGTCACTCAGGGGCTCGGGCAGAGGCTCTGTGCCAACCGAAAGCTACGCCGTCTGGAGCACATGGCACCCTCGGTGCCATCCGTGGCAGGGCAGAGAGAGTAGAGAAGCATGCTTGAGCCTCTGCTATCTCAGGAGTGATACTCGCCACCTCCTCTTACAACTGCACTGGCCAGAAGGTCACATGTCCCTGTGTCACCAGAGGAAGCTCAGAAGTGGTCTTTCACGTGCTCTGAAGGGAGAAGGATTGGGAATGTTCAGCAGGGGAAGTTTACAACGCGACCCAAAATAAACGAATCGAGACACAGCATGATAATCATATTTTTTTAAGGTTTTTTTTTTAAGATTTTATGTATTTATTATTAGAGAGAGGAGAAGGGAGGGAGACAGAGAGGGAGAGAAACAGCAATGTATGGTTGCCTCTCACGTGGCCCTCACTGGGGACCTGGCCTGCAACCCAGGCATGTGCCCTGACTGGGAATTGAACTGGGACCCTTTGGTTCCCAGCCCACACTCAATCCACTGAGCTACACCAGCCAGGGTATGATAATCATATTATTTTAAAACATGGAAGCAAGCACCAGAACATGTTGAAAAGCTAACAGACAAAGCAGAAAAGTTAGAGAATGTGTCTGGGGAGAGGCCAGTGAGCAGGCAGCACAGAGAGTGAAACAGGAGACTGCTGGGTTGGGTTGTAAGCTTCTCAGAATTGTTTGACTTTTTAAACTCTCTGCATGTATTGTTTTAATTAAATTATATACAAGTTATTTTTTAAAGTTGCTTGAAAACTAAAGACTGGAGCCAGAGAGAGTGGCACAAAGATACCCTCAGTAACCCCAGCTGGAATCACAGCTGAGGTCAGTGTTGGCCAACTGGCCGGCAGCTAGCAGAGCCCCCAGCAGCCCCGCCCCCGCCCCCGCCCCCGCCTGCTCCGAGGCTTGGGCATGCCTCGGTGGGCCTGCTTCCCTGGGTCTCTCTTGGGGGACGTGGATTTGTTCAGAGAGCCAGGCGCTGTGGTACAGACTCTGAGCCCTTCGCAGGCTGCAGCTCTCCTGTCTACCTTCCCCTTCCTCAGCCCGAAGACTCTTTCTTCTCCTCGTGAAGATGAATGCAAAATACCAGTTGAAAACTCTCACCCTTCTTCTTATCTATTCGTAAGACCCCATTAGTCCAAGGGTTTTCAGCTTGTCCTGACAATTTCTTCTCTTTAACTTTCTCTTTGAAAATTTAAATTAGGGATCTGACCTCCGAGGAGTTTCTGGTTCCCCTTTTGGTCCTTGTTATACGCTCTTCTTTATAAATGTCCTGTTGACACGGAGGCATTCTGGGAGCCTCCCTATGCCAGTCCTGCACATGCCTCCTCATTCCCTCCTCCACACAAAGGCCAGAGAGAGAATTTATGAAGTGCATTTCATCACGGTACCCTTAATTCTCCCTCCTTTGTCTTAGCAAAATAGTCCAGGTCTTTTCCAATCTGCCCCATCCCCTTTCCACCCTGACCCTGCCCTGCCCCCACACTGCCCATGCTACAGCCACACCCCTGCTTACGGTTTCCAGAACCTGCCAGGAATCTCGGGCCTCCATCTCCGCTCCCTGGGCCGCCCTTCCTGGAATGCCCTTCGCCTGCTGAGTGCCTCTCGCTCAGATTAGGAAGCCTTCCCAGATTCCTGGCAGAGGCGGAGGAAGGGAAAGACATCCATCAGAACGGGCAGTGTGAGTTCAACACCCACTTAGTAATTGTAACATCGGGAAGTCACCCAACTTCTCAGAGCTTCAGTTTCTCAGCTGAAGTGTTGGTCTGGTTTGTCTTTAGTATCTCCTTCAGATCTAGTAGTAGCCACACTCCCCATCCCTGACCATGGAAATGCCACTGAGCTGTGACTTTGTTTTTATGAGCATCCATTCAGGAGCTAGAGCCAACCAACCTGCTCCACCACTGACTTGCTTTGTGACCTTGAACAAATTACTAGACCTTTCTGTGTCCTATTTTCTCACTATTTAATGAGAGATAGTAATAGTGGCTTTCTTAGGATCATTGTGAGAATTAAATTATATATAATTTATATACACATATATGGCATTATTACGCATATGACTATATTGTGATGTACATTAATTGCTCTGTGACAGCTCTAATAAGCTCTTACTAATTAATATCATTAGTCTTCACTACCAAACTCTGCAACTTGAGGAACAGGCTACATCCGCTTTCTCTCTAAATCCTCAATGCCTAGGACTTTGCCCAGCATGTATTAAAAAAATAATTTTTTCCCAAAGAAAGGAGAAAATTGGATAAAATGCAACTGTATCTTTTGAGTTAGGTTTCAAGAGCTTTGCACAGCCTCCTGAGACCGTCTTCCCTTTCAGAAAAATCACTCCACTAAATCATGTCTGGCTTTTCACTCAACATTTGGAAGACTTGAGGGCAGAAGCTATGGTGATTGTAGTTGGGAGGAGCGAAGCCTGTCTTAAGCTTGTGCAGGCCAGGCCCTAGCTCTGAGACCTCTGTAGGTATAAATATCTACAACTTTAAGAGACCAAAGGAAATGCATCCCTGGAAGGCTGGAAGTGGTTGAACAGTTAGCACAGCCAGGAGCTCCTGGGGGCCAAGCCGAGCACCCCTCTGTGAGGAGACCCAAGGAGACTGGCCTCCCTGAAGGGCACAGACGTCGGGTAGCCTGTCCATTCCAGGCCACAGCCTGGAGATGGAGAACACTAGGAAGGGAGAGGTGGGGAGGAAAGAGTCCCCACGGGCAGCCTGGCCAGCACGACCCAGGCAGAGGTGGTAAACGCTGCAGCTGCTAAGGGCATAGCAGTGCAGTTCAGAATCCAGGAGAAATAGTGAAAAGGGGGAGAGAGTACAGCTGAGCATTGGTCAGAGAGGATATGGGAAGCCACGGAGAGAGGGCAGGTCTCCGGAAAGGCTGGGGGTTAGGTGGGTAATCCAGACTGAGACCGGCACCTCTGTCCATTGTATCTGTTGCAGGTTATTTAATCAAGAGCTGCCAGAGTGACTGCAATTTCTTTGCCAATGTACCAATGCCTCGCAGTTCTGCATCTTAACCTCATCGCTAGGGCTCCAGAGGCCCCTTCCCACCCGCCTCCCTAGTCCATTGTCCCCTGCAGCCTCTGGGGCAGAGCATCTGATTTTGCTAGAATGAATCCCGTCCACTTATCAAAGGACGGGATTCGCCCTCTTCTCCACATTTGGAAGGCAAAGCCTTCCTCTTTTTAATTTCAATTTGGCAACAGCTCCTGTTATTAACCCACTGAAAAGTCCTCCAGGATCTCCCTCTCACTCCACACCACTTCCCTCACATTTCCCAGCATCCGCGCCCGATTCTCTTTTTCTCCAGGGCTGTGAAACCTAAAACTTTTTCCACCATTCAGATCTTTATATGTGGATAAAAGAAATGCCTTTTCCACTCCCATCTAACAAGAGATGGGAATGCAGGGGCATTGATGGGAAGCGGAGGGGCTAAGGGCACATTCTCCAGGACAAGGGGAAGACCGCAATGCCACTTTTGATGAAACATCCCGAAGGCAAGGGGGGCAGTGGCAGGAACTTTGAACGAGGAGTCAAGAAATCTGGGGTCAGAACCTCATTCTGTCAGTCACTCAACCTTTGACCTTGGACAAGTCAACTTCTCTCTGGTCCTTAGTTTCCTGGTCTGAAAAGAGAGGAGTGGGTAAGAAGCAGGGGTTCGAAGACTCGGGAAACTCCAAGGGTCAGTGGGCTACCCAGGTCAGTGTATCTGCTCATAGAAGATAATGAGAACCGGTAGGCCAATTGGAAGGTACACATCCAACTAAAGGCATTCAATTTTTGAAAATCAAAATTTCACCCACTAAAGTAAGATCAGCTAGACAAATTCAGCCCAAGAATCACCAGTTTGTAACCTCTGGAGAGTCCTCCAGGGTCCCTTTCCGCTGTAACATTCTTCCATATAATTGTCTACACAGACAGAACTCATTAAAAGAGCACTAAGTAGATTCAACAAGAACTCAGGAATTAGGTCTCCTGCCCACCCCACCCCCGACCCTCTGAAATACAACTGATTTACTCTCTGCAATTCTTGGAGGAAAAAAAAAGTTGTCCAGTTAAAATAAGTCCACAAATTATTGGACACTCCTCCCTTCAAAAGGTGAAACCTGATTCCCCTCCCCCTGTGTGTAGGTTGGGCTTAGTTACTTGCTTCTAATAAGTAGAATGTGTTGGATGTGACAGTATGTGACTTCTGATACTACGTTATAAAAGGTATTGTAGCTCCTTCTTCCTTTTCTTCCTCCTCCTTCCCCTCCTCCTCCTTCTCTCTCTCTCTTCACTCTCTCTGGAGGAAGCCAACCGCCATGTCATGAGGACAAAGAACACAACCCGATGCAGCGGCCCACGTGGTAGGAACCGAGGCCTCCTGCCAACAGCCATGTGTGGGAGCCCTCCCGGCAGGGGGTCCTGCCGCCCCAGGCAAGCCTTCAGATGGTGCAGCCTCACGGGACACCTTCAACCAGAATGAGCCAGCTGAGCCACCAAAATTCTTGACCCATACCAGCTATGATATATATAATAACTACTTGTTGTTTTAAACTGCTAAGTTTGGGGGTAATTTGTAACACAGCAATAGATAATAAATACATTCAGAAACAAAATTCCCATTCCACAATGAAACAGAGGACATAAATCCACATACGTGGGGAAAGCAGAAGACCACAAGTGGGCACCGGAAAGTTAGGAGAGAGGGAAAGGCATGCTACGTGAGCTGAAGACAAGCCCTGCCAGCTACATAATTTGCTCTAAACCAGTGCTTTTCAACCTTCTTCATCTCATGGCACATATAAACTAATTACTAAAATTCTGCAGCACACCAAGAAATATATTTTTTGCTGATCTGACAAAAAATAGGTATAATTTTTTTTTAAAGATTTTATTTATTTATTTTTAGACAGAGGGGAAGGGAGGGAGAAGGAGAGAGAAGAGAAACATCTGTTTGTGGTTGCCTCTCGCTCACCCCCTACCGGGGACCTGGCCCCAACCCAGGCATGTGCCCTGACTGGGAATTGAACCACTGACCCTTCGGTTTGCAGGCCGGCACTCAATCCACTGAGCTACACCAGCCAGGGCAAAATAGGTATAATTTTGACTCATTTATAACTGACATCTATTGTTGTGTTAGCTGTTGTCATTTTTTTTTTTTCAACAGTCTAAGGGAAAAGAGGTCAGTGCCCGACTAAGTAGTCAAGCATTGCATGTTTTAAAAATTCTTGTGGCGCACTGGTTGAAAATCTCTGCTCTAAACCAACACTGGAACTATCACAAGCAAGTTAATTATTAGAAACTAGGTGTTGAGCTGTATTATAAATCATCACTCAACTCCAACAAACTTAGACTGCCTTCTGGACACCTTAACTCAGATGGTCCACTGTCACCGTAACCTTAATTCATCCCATCTTCAGCCCAGCCTTTTCCCCCTCAGTCTCCATGTCTCAGAGAATGGTACCGACCATCCATCTAGAGCCTAAGGCAAAGAGTGAGCAGTCTGTGGCTCCAACTTCGCCACAAGCCATAGATTTCACCTGAAATATTTCACTAGCTTAATGGCAGCAGAGAAAGCAGGGAGAGAGGTGGTTGTCTAAATTTTCAAGAATACTTCCATTCCCTCAAGGACATGCATGGCTGTCTTCCCACGTGTTCTGCTTGTCTGCCACTGTGTAACAAGCCACCGCAACACTCGGGGGTCAAACAGCAACAATCATTTATTTTGCTCATGAATCTGCAGTCACATGAGCCTCACAAGGACATCTCCTCTCTGCTTCACACTATCTGGGGTCGCAGCAGAGAAGATTCTCATGGCCGGAGGCCGGCCCTCAGTGGTGTGTTGGAGCTGGCTGGTACCAGCCTGCAACAGCCGCATGTCAGATATTCAGAGACTTTTGCAGCCAGTTCTTATACCATTAGTAGACTGATGTTGGCCCTGGTGGCAGTAGTTACCCCTAGATATTAACAACCACTATAAACCAGGGCATCTTTTTTTCCAGAGAGCATGTTTACCAGCATACCACCACCGTAAGCCACAGATTCGTCCATTCCTCCCCCACCACGTGGCTAGCTTGGACTCCCTCACAGGGTAATTAGGCCTCTTACAGGGGAGAGGGAAGCCAGCCAGGCTTCCTTCAGAGGAGCAAGTGTTCCAAAAGATCTAATCAGAAGCTACACAAGGCTTCTTATGATCTAGCCTCAGAAGCCTCAGAATGTCACTTCTCTCACATTCTATCGGCTATGCAAATCACTGCTACCAATCAGATTCCAGGAAAAAGATTAGACTCCACCCTTCCATGGGAGGAGCAGGAAAGAGGGCGTGGCCATCAGTCTAGGCAGCATAGTAATGGAGACTACCTGCGGCAGAAGGCTACTGAACTAGACATTGGAAGAGTCAAGTCCAACTCCTACTTCTACTCTACATATGTGCCTTCAGCAAGTCGTTTAATTTTCTTGAACCTCCTTTTCTTCATGTGTTAAGGAAAAAGAAAAGGAAAAAGAAAGGAGTGGCAATAACCTTTATCCTGTCTACCTCTCAAGGTTTTCATTTGGAGCAAGTAAGATCATTTTAATGTACCTTTATGTAAAGTAGCACCATTGAGATTTAAGGTGTTATTGCGATTGTTTTTCATATATGTGCTTTAACTAGGGTGACCACATAATTCATTCTTTAACCCAGGACACTTTGCAGAGTGACGGGGAGCATTGTTAAAAATCATGTAACAGGTGGAGTCAGGACTGACCCCAGCAAACCAGCTCACATGGTCACCAGCTACAATAAATGTGCCCGTTTTCAGAGAAGAAACTGAGTAATGTGGCTGGGCCAAGTTGCCCTGTGGCGAGCATTTAGTAGGGAGAAAATAAGGAGACATTCTGGGAAGAATTTAGCAAGTCAGAGGTCTAGCTGAAAACCTTTAATGGAATAAGGCAGACTACAGATAAATATCTAAAGTAAAAGTGAAATTTAAAAATATCTTTTTCCCCTCTACTTCCAATCATTTCCCCATTTCCAACATCAAGTAGACTATCAGGTCCCCTAGCCAGCTCCCAACAGGTGTTCTCAGCCCTGTTCAGTCTCAGCGCTGTCCAGTCCTTTCTCTACTGCGCCCCTCCCCCTGCACACACACACAGAATTCCGTCAACAACGCTCGATTTCTTGTATCATTCTCCGGCCCAAACCCTCCAATGGCTCTTCCTCACCTACTATTAACTCCAAGCAAGAAACAAGCTCGCTGTGGTCTGGCCCTTTTCCAACCTGTCTCTCCAGCCTCCTCTCCTGCCTCCTCTGACCTCACACTTTATTTACATTCTAGAAATTCCAAAGAACTTTTATCTCTTGGCATGCAGTGGTGAAGTTTTTTACCCTGTGATATCTCTCCCTGCCATCCTTTCAGCCAAGAATGTTCTTTTTCATTTCTTTTGCCTCTGAAGCCACTCAGGGGTCATCTCCACAAGGAGGCCTTTCTAGATGCCCAAGGCCAGAGAGAGTGCCCTCCCCAGCACTCACCAATCATCCTGGGCACACTTCTGGCCTTGGAATACTGGAATGCTTAAGGGCACAGACTCGGGGCCCAGAATACCTGGGGTCCAATCCCAATTGACCTTGGGTAAATTACTTAATCAATCTATGCCTCAGTTTTCCCATCAGTAAAATGGGTTTAATAGCACTTACCTCTTGGGATTGTTATGAAGATTAACTGTGTTAATATAACACATATATCACTTAATACAGTGCTCAGCACATAGAAAGTGCTCAGTGAATAGCAATTACCCTCTTCCGGCGTGGCCTGCATCTGGCACCCAAGTGTCTAACTCATGTCTGTGTTCCTGTGGGGTGTGACAAGTGCTGGTGGAAATGAACAAACTTTAGGAGCCCTTGGAGAACTTCAGGGAGATTCATTGCTCCGGGGGCAGGGGCAGGGGGAGACTAGGAGTCAGAAGATAGCAAAAATGACCCTGGCTGGCGTAGCTCAGTGGATTGAGTGCGGGCTGCGAACCAAACGGTCGCAGGATCGATTCCCAATCAGGGCACATGCCTGGGTTGTGGGCCAGGTCTCCAGTGGGGGCCACATGAGAGGCAACCACACATTGATGTTTCTCTCTCTCTCTTTCTCCCTCCCTTCCCCTCTCTAAAAATAAATAAAATCTTTAAAAAAAAAAAAAAAAGAAGATAGCAAAAAGACAAGAAGAAGGGGGGGAAGGGGGAAACTGGAAGAAAGACTAGAAGTTGGAGAGAAGACTAATAAGAAGACATTAAAATTTCATTCTCAGCTGGGAATGAGGTGACTGCCGTGAAGAAAATAGCCTACCCTTTGCACAAAGCCACGCTTTTCCTCCCTCAAAATCCCTAGGAAAACTTAGCTCCAGCCTCCCCGGCTTATCCTTCTCCCTGCCCTGCTCCTCAGGCGGCTCCTCTCTGCGGCAGGGCGGCCGCTGACACCCCACCTCCAGAACCACGCCTGAGCCCAGCTAACCGCAGAAGGAGACAGACAAAATTTACGAAGCACCTTGCATTTGTTCTCTCGCTCTAAGTCAGGGCGGGGGGGTCCCTCAAATTTCAACCTTCCTTTCCCTGGCCTCACATTTCTAAATACACCCAAACAAAGATTTTACAAGCAAAACAAGTTATACATAAAACATTTTTACATTCCTAAACTGACAAAGTGATTTAACTTTGGAAAGGGCACTTAAAGTCTAAGTATTACATATGCTTCAAAATTTCCTCAAATTTCCATTAAAAAAAAAGAAAGGATTTTGAGCAGCTCCAGAACTGCCAGACATTTTCCTGCTCTGGGCTGACCCTTGAATGGCGAGCTGTGTCCACGGAGCAGCCTGTTCCACAAAGAGCCGTCCGGAGCTGAGAAGACTGCGGCCCCCTCACCTTGTCCTTTGTGTCCAGACCCCGGCCACTGTGCCCCACACCCACCTGGGAGAAGAGGGCATACGCAGCTGGAGTCTCCTCTGCAGAGTCAAGCTCCCAGGGGCTAAACATCTGGGCAGCTGCCGAGGGTTTCCAGCACCCCTAGCTCTTCTCCAGTTTAATGACATGAATGCCCCCCTCTCTCCCCAGTCCTCCTGGCAAAGAAACCTAGCTGCCTTAGGGGGAAATGACACCAGTAATGTGCTTCATTGGGTCAAGGAAGAGCGGAGAGAAGCCAGTCAGTCACTCTACCAGGGTCCTATTCTAGCAGATCTCACAATAGAGAACAGCAGATGGTCAGAACTGTACCAGCAGGAATTCGGGCTTCGAGTTCCTGACAGCCAGTTAGTAGGTGAAATGAGGACCGAGAGCTCAGGTGTGGAAGTTAACATAGGAGTCACTCCTGTGGTTTCGGCACCAGAGGCCTTTGACCTAAGGACTCAGAGCTCTAGAGTCACTCATCCCTGGGTTTGAACCCTGGCTGTTCTGCTGACCGGTTGCGTCCTTGGGAAGATTTCTTGCCCTCTCTAAGCCTCAGCATACTCGTCTATAAGACAGGGATATAACAACGGTGTCCACACTGCAGATTTACTGTGAGGACTCAGTCCAAAAGGGCTCAATATAGAGCGTGGCGTGTAATATGTGTTCAGTAAATATGACAGCCATTGGTATTTGCAAAGTTTGCAATCCCTTGGAATAATAAGGAGAAGACCAATCGCTAAGCCAGCACCTGCCTTTCCACCAATGACCCATCTCCACCATGGAGGCAAGCATCCCGTTCTCTCCACCTAACGAACGTGCAGACTTCCGACTGGCCACCCCCAGCCCCATCCCGGACCCCGAGTCTCGCCAGTGACCGGCATCCACGCTGTCTCCTCGCCCCACCCCGCCCCAGCTCAGAGAGTGAGAATTCTGGCCAGGACCCCAGAGACGTGTCCACAACTCCCCAACTCCAAGAAAGGGGACTCTGACCAGGCGGAGCAGTAATGAGATGGAAGATTTGGGCTAATCCTGAGCCAAATGAGGGTCTAATTCACGCTGTAAAAATCTGTCAGCTGCTAGTTAACAGTTCCTCTGGCCTGAGCTCGGGGGAGGGGAGGCCCTGCGTGCAGGAGCTTTTGGGCCTGTACCCAGGGTGTTGTTTTTCTCCCTTTTCCTTGTTTTTTCGTTTTTTTGGAATGTGAATATAAACTTTATGGAGGGCCTGGTCTCTGTTCACACTGGGTGCTAATAGCCCACAGCTGAAAGCGGAGGTGCAGAGGAAAACGAGGAGGGGGAGCCGCCCAGAAGGCTTGAAGAACCAGGAGGGGCAGTGAGGGGCCAGCGGAGGGCCCAGGAGGCGGTGGAAGGATATTTAATATTGAATTTGCTTTTTTTTTTTTTAATGTGGAAACTTTTAGACACAAACCGGCCCCTGTGTTTAAGTCATTAAAACATCTTTAAGCATTTTCTGGTTTGAGTTTGCTCTGCAGCCGTCCTGGTTCCTGGAATGTATTTTATTTTTCTTTTAAGTCGGTGAAAGCAGAAGGAGAAGGGGGGTGGCAGGGGGGAAAGTGCATTTCCAACAGATTTTTCTTTTTCTTATTCCTGAGGTGGGGAAGAGGGCGGAGAAGGAGAGAACAGGGCTCCCTGTGTCTGATCCCTAATCCCCAGGAAGCCCGCTCGGCCTTTTATGGCCCATGCACTTGCTGACACCATCTACAGATACACATTCTCCGTCCGCGCCAGGGGCGTCGCCTGCCCACCCGGAGGACCGGGGAATCACAACACGCTGGGTTTCAGGTCGCCAGGGCCTTGGGGGCGCTCAGAGCTTGGCGCAGCGGCCACGCGCAGCACGTTGCCGCGCTTTCCGCAGGGCGCCCCTGGAGGCAGGCTTCGGCCCCGAGGTGTCCCGCGGCCCCACAACGGGACCGGCCTCCTCTCGGCCCTGGCTCACGGCTGAATCTAACCCGCTTCCTCTTGGCACCCACGCCCCGTGTCTGCCTGGGCCGCCTGGGCTGGCGCCACGCGTGGAGGGGGTGGTGACTAATGCTGCCATCCGCGACTGGGGACAGAATGTGCTCGTGGCATCGGGGTCTGAAGGGGGACACCCGCGAATCTCCGCTCTGTGCTGGCTCCCTTGTGCTCAGAGCGAACCCCTAATGCTCCAGCATCGATGGCCCTGGCGTCTTAAAGGAGTAGGCCTGGAATCCCGATTCCTGGGCCACGGGACCTGAGCCAGGGCTCAGAAGAACCACGGCCAAGAGATTGGCTCCGGTTATCCGCACAGAAACTGCGCTTTCAGCCGAGACATCCAGGCGAGGAGCGTGGTTGGGACATAACTGGAGTCCCTAGGCCCTGTCTTTAAAGTCGGACCGTGCCCTTGACACTACTCCGCCCTCGTGACTGGGCCAGAGCATTGGCAGCCCGAGGATGGTGCCCAGGACCTGCCGAATTGGGGTCTGGGCAATGGGCGTCCAAGTCCCAGCCCCACTCCCAGCTCTCCTGGGAACCCCTGCCCCTGCTGAGTCTGGTCTCCCGTTTAGACAGTGGGGTGGTTGGAATGGTCAGTTTTCCAAAAGGGCTTTTTTCACAAGACTGAGGATGCAGGTATATCTAAGAGATGCAAATAGGCTGGCAGTCCAGAGGGAGCGATGTTGGTAAGTTGGGAAGTGTGTGGTGCCGGGAGCAGGAAAGGCAGAGAGACGGAGAAACAGACACCTTAGGGAAGCTCTTCATCTGGGAAGGTGCTCTTGTAAAGTGATCTGCCTCCTCTCCAGGGACCACGAGGCCTCCAGGCCAGATGGCTGGTCTACTTGCTGCTGAGGGGACCCCACTCCACTGCAGTCCTCCTTGACTTTCAGGCAGGCCAGTCTTGAAAGACATGCCTGGAACTGGATTCATTTCTCCTTCACCACCCACAGTCTTTCAGGGTGTTTCTGTGGGGCCTTGCGTGCAGGGCACATCGAAAGGAGGCTGAGCGTCTTCTGGGTGGTGCTCGAGGGGTTCCCGGAGTGCGGCCCTACAAACCTAAAGGACACTTTTTGCGGGACCCAGCTCGCCTGGCCCACTGCATGCCTTTGGCACTCCAGGGAAGCGATGCCAGCAGTCTCTGGGGACTCAGATCTACCCTGCAAGTGGGTAGGCCCTGGCAGTAATTTGGCTTCTGAAAATTGGTGCCACAGAACAGCTGAGAGCTGGCAAGGCCGGCGCCCCACAGTTCAGCATCTGTCAGTCCACATTAAGATATGCAAAGCCGAGACGTCCCCGCAGCCGCTGCCGCTGCCTCTCTGCCTGGTGCGTAATTGGTGTCAACTGTTTGATTGTGATAATTGCTACTGTCTGGGGAAGTGGCTTCCAGGCCGACAGGACAGAGCCTGGTCTGCAGGCAGCTGGGCCTGCATCTCGCCCCTGGGCACCTCCTCAGCCCTTCCTTCTTCTGCCCATGGCTCCCGGAGACTGGCAGGTCTGAGGCTCCGGTGGGTGGGACTCCTCATTCCCCCTCCCTTTCCCTCAGAGGGAGTTTGGAGTTCCGAGGAGCAAGATCTGTCCTCACCCCACCAACAGAATCAACTTCTCATGGAGGAAGTAGGAACAGGCAGGCCTGCATGATTCACCGCAAGTCTCACGGTTCCCAACCCATCATAGTTACAACAGCAATTAGCTCCGTGCCATTATCTTAGTTGACCCTCACCAAAGCCTGTGAAGTCGGAATTATTACATCGTACTTCAGAGAGGAGACTAGGGGGGTTAGGTCACCTACATAGCCTCTGTCATGTATCTGGTAAGAGGCGGAGCCAGCCAGAAATGCTAGAAGTTGGTTTAGCACTAGTAGGAAGTAGGCCCTGAAAGCCCTAACCTGCTTTCTCGTCCAATGGACGCACTGCAGCCCAGTACATTTGGGAATTTGTAGTCCCTTCACTAGGCAGCTGACTATGGGTGTTTGGGGCTAGGGAGGCAGGGCCATTGCGGGGAGCCACGCTAGCCTTCCCGGCCTCCCACCACTTCTTAAGGTCTTAGAAAAGGAAGTGCGTCTCCTGGTGGAGCAGGGCTCCTAGAGCAGGACTCCATCAATGCGGGCTGCACAGGTCTTTGCTGCAGGCTGTGCTATGCATCACAGGGCGCTCCGCAGCATCCCTGGCTTCCACCCACCAGGTGCTGCTATAACATACACACCCTTCTTCCCAGTTGTGATAACCAAAAGTCCTTCCAGAAATTGTCACATGTCCGCAGGGAAGAGGGAGACAAACCTCCCTGGTTTGAATTGGGCCTTCGTAGTGTCAGGAGCCAGGTGTCTGGCAGGTGAGTCCAGGGAATCCATTAAAGAAGGCTTTTCCTGCCCTGGCTGTTGTAGCTCAGTGGATTGAGCGCGGGCTGGGAACCACAGGGTCCCGGTTCGATTCCCAGTCAAGGCACATGCCTAGGTTGCAGGCCAGGTCCCCGTGAGGGCCATGTGAGAGGCAACCATACGTTGCTGTTTCTCTCCCTCTCTGTCTCCCTCCCTTCCCCTCTCTCTAAAAAATAAATAAAATCTTTAAATTAAAAAAAAAAAAGAAGGCTTTTCCTATTACCTGACACTCGACCCGAAGGACACCAGGCCTGGGTTTGTAGGGGCCGCAGAGATGACCGCGAACCCCCCTGCTCTCGAAGCTTGGCTTGGTGCTCAGGACACACAGTTCGCAGCCAGACTGCCTGGGTTTGGATCTCAGCCGCCATTTCCTAACCAAGTGAATATCTGTGCCTCGGTTTCCCCATCTGTCAAATGGAGGCAATAATAGTAACGACCTCATAGGCTTACGATGAGGATTAAGTGAGCTCACGTTCAAACACGTTTACAACATGTCTGACATGTGGCAAGTACTCAATAAGTGTTTGATAAATAAAACAAATAGAAATAAAGCCCTTACTATGTGTGTAGGGCTGGAGGACAAGGGGGTGGGAGTGAGGGGTTCTCTTGTATATGCAAATGAGCACAGTGCAGGGTAGAATCCTGTCAGGGTTGGCCAGAGGCAGGACCCTGCCTGGAGGCAGGTGGCCTTGGAGCAGTCAGGAGGCCAGGTCTCCAGAGAGACGGCAGAGATGCTGGCCTGGGGCCCTCCTGCACTAGCAGCTCTGCCCTGGCCAGTTGCCCAGACAAAGCAGGGTTCACCTCTGTGAAGGAGTAGGCGCAGGGAAGGTGTGCTCCTGAGGGCAGCCTGCTTCCGGGCCTAAGTGAAGCCCCTCCACCTCCAGGAAGTCCTTTCTGGCCCCTTGGCCGTTTCAAAATAACCCCTAACCTCCGAATGTCTGCAACATCACCTGCTCTGCCCATTGGGTGTGTGGTCCAATGAGGCTTTGTGTGTCATTCTTCCCAGCTACCCACTTCGCGCCAGGAATATGAAGCACTTTAGAGCTGGTATTATATTTCAGAATGATTATATTCTTTATTGTCATTATTATCGTATTTATTACGCACGAGACTATCTGTTCATCACTTCTGTGCACCATTTCATTTCATCTTCACACAACTCGATGTGTCCACCGTGTCGAGGTTAAAAGCATACGCTTTGGAGTTTGAATCCAGTTCTGTAAGCTGGATGTATGTAGCCCCTCTAAGTCTCAGTTTCCTCATCTATAAAATGGGTTTAATTAAACCTACCTCCCAAAATAGAGCAGCAAATAAGTTAATGTGTGTGAAGTACTAAACGCGACACCTAGACCACATGATGGATACTATTAGAAGTGGGCTAGGTTCTTTGCATTCATTGACTACCAACAACAACGCTTGCTGATGGTGACCGAAACGTATTGCTGTTTGCTTGTTTTCTTAAGGTGCCGGGATTGGGAAGGGTTTTGGATCAAAGGTTTTAGGAATATTGGGTTGTGGATGTGCAAACCCCAGTGAAGAACCAGGGGTGGGGGTGCTTGGCAGTGGGAGCAGTCGGCACTGGGTACAGGCAACACAAAGGTTCGTTGTCTGTAAAGAGCTTTAAAACAATATAAAATGACTAAAGTCCATCTGCTTTCTTATCACCCTGCACCAGAAATTCTGTGTCGGAGATAAAAATACTCCTCCCCCCGGCCCACCAAAAAAAATCCATGGTGCTACATTCTAAGCAATTACTGTGGTTACTCCTGAGTTTCAATAATATATACATGAATTTCAAGTGAGTACATTTCTGTTACTTATCCTCTCATAACGATTGGATACTATATGGTAGTTCATTCCAAGAAATCTCTTGTACATAGTCAGCCAGGAATACACAGAACCCACTGCACTTCGTTCTGAAGTAAGTTTGTAACAACTCAGAGTCACGAGAGCTGGCTCCGGCCGCAGGTCGTGTCTCAGCTCCTGCGCTGGTGCACGGTCCGTCCTGTGTTGGGGCAGCAGAAATAAACAAGGACGCCCAGGGATTGCAAAGGCAAAGCAACAGACTCGAGCACCTTCAATCCTGCCGTTCTCTATGCAAATCGCCCTCCGAAACTTGCAGAGTCCACTTTTGGGGGAGCTTTCCTCACGTGTTTACCTTCCCCCTTCCCTCCAAAAAAAATTAGCATAGTTTTAAAGTGGTAATTACTTTTGTCTTTTCTGTACTATAATATTCCTCTTATTTATTATTTATTTACTGTGGAATTATATAAGGTTGAAGAACAGTTTCACAGTCTTTTTTGGCCATTGTCATTATTTATTTGTTATTTATTATTTATTATTAAGGCTATAATTTTATCATAGGGGGAATGTTTTAAAAAAGGTCACTCAAGGCCCAGACCAAGTAGCTCAGTTGGTTAGAGCATCATCCTGATACACCAAGGTTGCAGATTCAGTCCCCGGTCAGGGTAGCTACAAGAATCAACCAATGAATAAGTGAAACGACAAATCAATGTTGCACTCTCTCTCTCTCTCTCTCTCTTAAATTAATAAATAAAAAAATTTTTAATGGTTCAATCAATGTGTCTAATAATTAGGTACCCCACTGGTCTGGAAAGAACACCCCACAAGGCTACCCCTGGCCAGATCCTTACAGCTGTCCACCAGGCCCTGGCACCCCTCCTCCCCCAGGGGCGGGCCAACAGCCCGGGAGACAGCACGGACTGCTGCTTCCCAAGGCTTCCTGGGCAGCATGGGCCAAGACTCCTTCCCCACTAGGTCCCTCCCATAGCAGCCCCACCCCACCCCCTTCTCCTCTTGCCTGTCGTCTGAGTCCAGCACCAGCTGTGACTGGGTCGGGAAAGCTCTCAGAGTGTGTGTGACCTCAGGGGCAGACACCCTTCAACCTAAGTCACAGCCTCTCAGCAGGACCTGAGAAAGCATCCTGTTCCCAAAGCCGGAGGAGACGTGGTGCCTGGCCTAGGGTCACCCAGCTAGTTTGTGGTCAGGGCAGGACTAGAATGCAGCATCCCTGGCCTCCCGGCTGGTGCCCCTCCCTGACACCACTCAGTCTCAGCCTAACAAGGAAGGGTGAGTGAGGGGACTTTGGCCCTCAGAAGCAGGCATCAGCGGATGCTCTTTCTGGCCAGGAATGCCATCCTGGGACTCCTTTCTGAGACCAGAATAGCCAACCCCCAGCCTGCCTCTCCTTTCTTGTTTTCCAGTGCAAGCTGATAACAGGGCCAGTGTGTGACGGAATTCTCTGGAAGGCGCCCATGTGACCTGCGGCCCAGGGGCAGTGGCCTTTCCCTGAGGAGCTGGGATCAGTATTAACCCAGACCTCAGGGCGGCTGAGCCAGACTAAGGAGGTGTGGAGTGGGAGCAGAAGGCCCTCGTGACCCAGCAAGGTGAGGCTGTCTCCCTTCCTCAGGGAAAGGAAAATCTGGGGTCCCTCCCAGGCAAGGACTCTCAGCATGTGTGAGTTCCACTTCCAGGAAGCCCCCCTCCCCCCACCGGTTCTGCTGCTGCTGAGACACTGCTGCTCCCATTCCAACCAGCACCAGATCCATTAATAGCATCAATTTTATTTGCACCAGCCCTGCCTCCCTCCCCACTCCCCAGGGGCACTCGATCCAGAATGCCAGGCCCTGCTTCCTTTTCTCCTGGAACACGCTGACTCCCTCCCTTGGGCACCCGGGGAGTTGGCAGGATAATAACCTGTGAGAGGAAAACTCTCTTTCTCCCTGCCTTCTAATCTGCAGCGCTCACCAAATTAGAAAAGGCATCAGAAGCCCATCGGGCCAGAGATGTCACACCATTAACCCTGGGCCACCTCCTGCTGGTGGAGTGACTGGGGAGGATGTTTCAGGCCCCGAAACCCTTTCCAGCCCCCTGTCTGCAAGCAGGAATGGAACCCACCCCCACCGACACCTCCCCACCCTCCACCCCCACCTCCATCA
>PVJI01007029.1:0-28332 GCA_004026765.1 Micronycteris hirsuta
GAGCAAGCTCAGCCCAGGACAGACCATGCAACCCAGGGTTCCAGCACCAGGAAATTAAGTTTTATAACCTCTGGTTGTAAAAACCTGTGAGGGTTGTTATAGGGGTAGAAACTGCCAGTCTCTCAGGAGGGTCTGTTTGAGGGGTCTCGAGGTCCTGGAATGTACACAAGCCCATCCACCTGGGAATCAGCACCAGGGAAGCACCTGGAAGAGCGTCATTCACTTGCAAGAAGCAGTGCAAGTGACTGAAAGCAGGGCAAGAGCTGAGCAAGTGGCATTGTTCTTTCTCTGACCTCTCCTCATAACCTCTGGTTGGAAAAACCTTTGGCATTTGTAACAGTGGAAGAAATTGCTGGTCTCTCAGGAGAGTCCGTTTGAGGGACCCAGGGGGGCCCTAGAATGTACACAAGCTTACCTACTTGGGAATCATCACCAGGGCAACAACTGGAGGGTGCCAGTCACTTGCAGGAATCAAGAGAAGTGATTGAAAGTGGGTGAGAGCTGAGCAAACAGCATTGTTCCCTCTCTGGCACCTCCCCCACATACAGCACCACAACTCAGCAAAGTGGGTTCCCTGCCCTTGCAAATACCTAAGACTCCTCCCCTTACAACATCGCAGGTACATGGAGAAAAAGAAATATGGCACAAATGAAAGAACACATCAAAACTCCAGAAAAAGAAGTAAGCAACAAGGAGATAGCCAACCTATCAGAGGCAGAGTTCAAAATACTGGTAGTCAAGATGCTCACAGAAATGTCGGAGTACAGCCACAAAATAAAGGAAGAAGTGAAGACTATACAAAGTAAAATAAAGAAAAATATACAGGGAACAAACAGGGAAGGGAAGGAAACTGGAACTCAAATCAACAATTTGGAACAAAAGTAAGAAATAAACATTCAACCAGAACATAATGAAGAAACAAGAATTCAAAAAAATGAGGAAAGGCTTAAGAACCTCTGGGACAACTTTAAACATCCCAATATCCAAATCGTAGGAATTCCAGAAGAGGGAGAACAAGAAATTGAAAACTTATTTGAAAAAATAATGAAAGAAAACTTTCCCAATCTGGAGAAGGAAATAGACATACAAGTCCAGAAACTTAGAAGAGTCCCAAACAATCTGTACCCAAAAAAGGCCACACCAAGACACATCATGATTAAAATGCCAAAGATCAAAGAAAAAGAGAGAATCTTCAAAGCATCAAGAGAAAAGGAGACAGTTACTTACAAAGGAGTTCCCATAAGACTATCAGCTAATTTCTCCAGAGAAACCTTACAGGCAAAAAGGGGCTGGCAAGAAATATTCAAAATCATGAAAAATAAGTATCTGCAACCAAGATTATTCTATCCAGCAAAGCTATCATTTAGAATGGAAGGGCAGATAAAGTGCTTTCCAGACAAGGTCAAGTTAAAGAAGTTCATCATCACCAAGCCCTTATTATATGAAATGTTAAAGGGACTTATCTAAGAAATTGAAGATCAAAAATATGAACAGTAAAATGACAACAAACTCACAACTATCAACAACTGAACCTGAAACAAAACCAAAACCAAAAACAAACTAAACTACCAGAACAGGAAAAGAATCATAGAAATGGAGATCACATGGAGGGTTATCAGCCAGGAGGAGAAAGAGGAAGAATGGGAAAAAAATTACAGGGAATAATAAGAAGCATAATTGGAAACTACAAAATAGATGGGGAGAGGTTAAGAATAGTATAGAAAATGGAGAAGCCAAAAAACTTAAATGTATGACCCATGGACATGAACTAAGGAGGGGGAATGTTGGAGGGAATAGGGGTACTGGGAGGATGGGGAAAAGGAGAGAAAAAAATGGGATACCTCTAATAGCATAATCAATAAAATATACTGAAAAACATATATGCCCCCACTTGTAAAAATAAAGCAATTGTAAATGATTTTCAATGTAGTAAGCCTAAATATTTAACATATTCAGCATATTAAATATGCTAACACTAGTAAACAAGCATCTCAAATATATAATACAATATAATATAAATATACATGTTTATCTGGAAAAATTTGAAAATAAAAAGGGAGGGAACGTAAGCTGGCATACCATATGCTCTATAAGCAGTTATTGAGTCAATGCTAGAACAGCCAAAGGCTCATTTTGAAATGCTGGTCATTTCTCTGTGCCAGACAGAAGTGGGAATCAAAATTATTTACTCTAAGAACTTTGACCCTATTACTGTGAGGTCATTTATACACTGTCAAATGATTTGAATACCCAAGAAAACTAGGAGTCCCTAAAGCCTGTTCCTTTGCATATCCCTACATTTCTTCCACCAAAGCCAAATATTATGTGAAGTAATGAGTCTAGAATTCATAAGCAAATAAAATTTCTGTTGGCTTTAATCATATAGACTGTCTAAAAGGTTATTATCTTCTCAATATGGTCTTCCCATCAGTATTAATTTCATATTGCTGTTGTGACAAACGACCACAGCTTGGAGACTTAAAGCAACAGAATTTTTTTATTTCCTCACAGTTCTAGAAGCCCAAAGTCCAAAATCAAGGTGTCAGCAGGGCTATGGTTCCTCCTGAGGCTCTTGGGGAGAATCCATCCCTTGCATCTTTTAGCTTACCGTGGCCTGGGGCTCCTTAGTTGGTGGGCCACGTCACTCTGCCTCTGTCTTTACATGACCTTGCCTTCTGTGTGTACACCAAATCTCCTCCACCACTTTTTTTTTTAAGATTTTATTTATTTATTTTTAGAGAGAGGGGGAGGGAGGGAGAAAGAGAGGGAGAGAAACAGCAATGTATGGTTGCCTCTCACATGGCCCTCACTGGGGACCTGGCCTGCAACCGAGGCATGTGCCCCGACTGGGAATCGAACTGGGACCCTTTGGTTCCCAGCCCACACTCAATCCTCCACCACTTTCTTAAACTAGATGATGGCATTTAGGGCCCACCAGGAAAATCCAGGATTATCTCTTAATCTCAATTATGTTTCATAAATTCATATATTCCAAACAAGTTAACACAGATTCCATGAGAGAACCTGGTATCTTTAGGGCCACCATTCAGCTCATTACACAAACCACGAGTTAATCTACTGAGATGCTAATTTCTATTTTACTTACTGCTGCTGTAGAGTAACAGTTCAAAAGTAAATTCTGCCCCCATACTACCCAGATCCCCACCCTAAGATTAGCCATAATTTCATTTTTAAGGCAGAGGTCAGCACATGTTTTCTGACAAGCCCCAAAAAGTAAATAAGGATTTGTGGACCATCTCTCACAACTATTCAACCCCTTCTTTGTAGTGTGAGAATAGCCATAAGCAATATATAAATAAGTGCATTCCAATTAAACTTTATTTTCAGAAACAGGCAGTGGGACAGTATTCCCCTGTGGATCTGGGTTTGCTGACTCATAAAGTCCAGGCTTTCCTTAGGGTATATGAACATATTTTTGTATTTCTGGGTTTGTATTACAGAAATTTCTCTGTGTTTCTAGGACTGGCCTGAATAAGGACAGGGTGGATGTGCTGGAACTGAGGTGGGAGGCAGGCAGATTACATCAGGGATGCAGTTGTGGAGTCAGACATCCCGTGTCTAGAGGAAAAAGAAGAGGCAGGTCCAGGAGGATATCAGTTTCCTGCTGCTGCTATAACAAATCACCACCCGCTTACAGTTTAAAGAAATATAACTTTATTGTATTATATCTGTAGGTTTGAAGCACAACAGAGGTCTCACAGGGCTAAAATCGAGATGGTTTTTCTCAAGGCTCTTGAGAAAAATACATTTCCTTGACTTCGCCAGCTTCTAGAGGCTGCCTAAGTTCCTTGGCTTGTGATCCTCTTTCTTCATCTTCAAACCAGCGGCAGAAGTTTGAGTCCTCACATGGTATCACTCTACCCTTCTTTCTTTCTCTCTCTTCCACATTTAAGGACCCTTATGATTACATTAGGCCCACCTAGATAATCCAGGATAATATCCTTATTTTAAATCAGTAAATTACCAACCTTAATTATTTCAGTAATTTTAATTTCCCTTTTCCATATAACATAACATATTCACAGGTTCTATGAAGGAGGGTGTAACAGCTTTGGGAGACCATCATTCTCCCAAACTGTGTGCAGAACCTGTATTCCACTTTGAGCAAATCTCAGGAGGTGACAGAACTACTGATGTGGGTTCCGTGTAGATATCCAAAGACACTGACAACAAAACTAATTCCACGGGCCCTGAGAACAGCTGTAATGTTCTTGTGGCAAAGGTGACAATGTAAAAAGGCATCTCTGGAACCCACCCAGAGCGTTTCTGCAGCTCTCAACAGAGTGAGTAGGCCAGGAATAAAATCAACAAGAACACAATTATGGCCATCATGAAGTATGGACCAGGGGCCTCTTCCATTTTCATGAATAATGTAACACTTCTCAGATGAAAATGAAGAGCAAATTCCAATACCGATACTGGATGTCCTGCCAGTCAGATGATTAGTAACTCAGGGACATGTTAAATTTTATTTAAAAGAATAGAAGAATATGACATCTCTAGTATCTCCAGGGTAACACAAAACTTATTCCTACTCACTACATTACCTTCCAAAGTGTAGGTGTGTTCAATACGTATGTTCTTTTCTTTCCTCCTCTGACCTTCTACTATTGCAACCCGACTACTCAAAAGCCCTTAATAATTCAACAATTGTGGTCCTGGCATCAAAGATCCCCATCAAGATCTGATCCAATCCTTCTACAAGTTTAATTCCAAATATTAACTTGTACACATTGTGATTTTCAACGTAATTACAATATTTTGTGTTTTTACTAATGAAAATTTTCCATAGGGCTTCCCTGCCTTTAAAGGCTTTTTCCATCCTATTTTTAAACCTCTAAATCCTACCCATATACAAGATCATTTGCAAATGTTACTGTTAATCATAATTTTTTCTCTGATCTTCCCAACTAAACTATTGGAGCATCTCTCTCTATTTGCATATATACAAATAGATACAGACCTTAACTGTTACAGCCTTTTAGCAGTGCATCAGTCACACACCAACAGAAAAAAAAAATACTGTAAGTATTTCAACAAAAAGATTTAAAATACCTGCTTGTGGGGTGAAAGAGCTAAACAGTGAACACTAAAAATCACCAAGAGAAAACAAGTAGCTATTACTGATTGATTTTAGGGAATAAAAAGAAAGAGGTTAGACTATTAGAATTTAGAATCTGAGAGTAGGGGCCTTGCGGATCTGGGACTCAGATCTCTAAGTTGGGAGAAATGTCTCATTGCACTTTGTACTTAGGGAGGGTAGCAATAAACTAGTTTTGGTATCCAAAGAACCTGGAGATTGAAACCAACTTCCACTGTTAAAACAAACCATTCTTGCTGGGGTAAAATGCCACTGTCGCAGCAAATTGTCACTGCCTAGGTGATAGCAATCTGGATAGCAAACAGAATAAGAAAGTCTTCCTTCATTCTTCTTGTGTTCCTGTCACTCTAGTGCTTCTTGGCAGAACCTAACAGGAAGCCAGCTGGCAAATGAGTCTGGGAAATACAGCTTGCTGCATCTTAGCGCCATAATGATAAGGCAGATATATAAAGGTAGAAATAAAATCAGACAAGACGTGCATTCTGGAATGCTAATGAGGAAGATGCTTTGACCAAGAATTCTTTCAGTATATTTAAATTACACCATATAAAAAGTTGACTATGTGGCCAAAACATAGAATTGGTCCAAGTCCCAGGAGAAATTCAGATCTTTCCACCAAAACTCTTTGTTTTCCAGTTATCTATTTCCATTGATAACACCAAGGGGATCTCCTGACATACAAACCAAAAATCTTGTAATCCACCCATTTTTTTCTCTCTATCACATAATACTCATCCACTACCAAATCCTGTTCACTTTCTTTATAATCCCTGATTCCCAGTCTCTCTATGTTTGAATGGCTACAAATTACCCAGCCAGTCTTGTTTCTTTCCATCTGAACACGTCCATGTTGAGTAGCATTACAAGTTAAGCACTACGCAAAACAACACAGTCATCACAGATATGGTGATATTGGAGAGGCAACACTAACATGCATTTTTAAATTACGCACTCAGTGAACAATACTACCAGTGAACATTTTTAAGTTCTTAAACGAGAGGAAGCAATGAGACTAGAGGCATCAAAGCAAGACAAGAGACATTGAGGAATGATACGAATCGGTTAGGCAAAAGAGACGGGGAAAAAAACAACAACAACAACAAGGGAGAAGGCACCCCAAACTGAAGGACAATGGGAAATCGATGTGAAAAAAATGATTTTGTTGACCTTTTTGGGGGACACTGAAGAGACAGAACTAAGGATACTAATGATACTTCAGGATGCATTAAAAGTCTCAGAAGGTCTTTGTTGGGATGACAGCCACTTTGTGAACAGATACAAATGAGCTGTTGAAGACACACATCCAAATTATTCTGGAGCTACCAGTAAATGTAAGTGTACTTCCCATTTCATAGAGTCTAACCATGACGGATGGATCAGTACTGCCATTATTCTGAAATTTCTCCCTGCTTCTGAGATCACAGACTAATAGCATTAGCTTCCCTAATGTCCAAACAATTTTGTTGACTTCTATTTACTCCAGTTTGCTTTACTCTTCATTAAAAGAGTAAGAATTTTATATCAACTTTATTTAATTTGTCTTTTATCATTTTGTATGTAATTTTTCTTTTTAAAATAAAATGATCACTTGAGTATCAGAGTGCTTTTGTCACAATGAGAAGACTTGGAATATAGCTGGAACAAATAAGGAAAACTCACTCTCTGCATAATAAGACCTAAAGAGGCATTCTCGCGGTTGGTTATTTCAGACGCTAAACTGCATCAAGATCGGGCAGGCTCTCTGGGAATGACTTGAATGAGTGCAGCAGCTCCAGTCACCCAGGTTTAGCAACAATGTTTAAAGTCCAGACGAGAAGAAGAGGGCATCTCTCTTCCCTGTGTCTGCTTTGAAAAAGGAAGAATATTTCCAGCAACGCCCCAGATAAGACTTTTCTCCTCATGTCTCCCTGTTCAAAACAATGTCACATGCCCATCCTTAAAGCAGTCCCTTAAAAGTGAATGGAATGACTAGGATTAGTTTAGAGAAATCAAGATTCAGCACTTGGGGTTCAGGAAGAGTCCATTCTCCCTTGAAGCCAAAAATTGCATAATAGTTGAAGAATCAGGGTTCTCTGTTAACACAGAACAGGGTGAGGCGGGATGTAGGTAGAATTGCTATTGAAGAGGAGTATCTATCTGCCCAGTCTTCCTTGAGTTTTCATTTCTTCTTAATTAGAGTTGTTTTACCCCTTCCTTTTTTTTTTTTACTTTCTGAATTTGATTTTACTTTTTCTAATAGAACATTCGATATATTAAAAAGGTTGACAATGTATATAAAATTAAGTCTTGATCTGCTTTCTTCCTCTTATCCACCAGCCTTATACAATCTGCCCCACATACCAAGTTTACCCTTTATTACTTTTCCTCTCCATGTAGCCTGAACACTGCAGGGTCCTGAGCATTTTCCCCACCATGGTCCACACAGAGATTCAACTACCTCACACACCCTCCTTAGAGCTGCTCTGCTCTTTCACATGGTCCTCAACGATTCATGGCCCTTTTCATTGCTCTCACATGTCCTGTGAGATCGAGTCTCACCAAAGACTTTCTGTATCACTACACTGATTCCTTTATGTATGCTCTCTTTTCTCCTCATTGCAATTTTGTGACTGTTTTGTCAAATTTTCACTCTTGTGATTCTTCTAGCCTTTTCCAGTCACCTTCCTTTTAAATCTCCCTATATAAAATTATTAAATTTTTTCTCTGAACTTCCTTAATTCTATTTTTCAAAGTTTATATTATTTGACTATTCTCTGTATTACATTTCTTAATCATCAGATACTTTCAATAAAAGAGCCCCTTTCTTCCAAAATGCTGGTTATTTCCATAGGAAGCTTAAGCAAAAGAAAAAGTACCTGAAATGAGTTAAAATTTTGGCTTTTCCACTTTGTGTTTGGAGAAATAACTTAATTTCCCCAATTTTTATTTAAGGGATATAAATATCTGCTTAATAAACTGTGAGAATTAAGTGTGTGTGAATATGTGTGTTGTTCTCATTCTTTTTCAAAAGTCTGAGGGGTTGAAATGTCAAAATGTGAAGTTCTTCAAAACAACCGTAAAATAGAAGTTGCAAATTCCAAAGGGCTTGTGGCAATTGTCCTTAATTATCTTCAGTCTGTAGCCTTCTCCCATCAAGCTACCACTGAAGCCCACTCGAGTAGCTCAAAGTGTGTTTGGGTGACAAAGTCCACATTTGCCATGTCTCTTTCAGGACCTTGGAAAGATCAGACTCCCCGGGGGCAGGGGCTCCCTGCAGACACCGAAAAGTATTTGAAAATTGCAATAGTTGATTTGTGGTCCCTACTTTGGTTTTTCCCGTGTCATTTCAAGTAGACAGTTTATCATACAATACAGCGTTTTTTTCCCTTTCCAAAGAAGAGAGATCCCTCTAGTGGCTTGAGTATTTTTTAGTGATGGAAGGAGACAGGGAGAGAGAACCCATTTAATTTCTCTCTAAGAGCTATGAGAGTTGATGAGCTGGGAAGACAGAGCTGCAAAAATAAGAGATACAAAGAAGCATGACTTGATGGGATACTTTTCTTTGCTATGCTGGCAGCAAAGGATTTTATGGACCTTCAGAGACTTGTTAGATCATTGCCCCAATTTATCAGGATCTTTCTGATTATCGTTTGTGATCTATTACCATTTTTCTCATTCCTATTATTTCAGCTCATTTCTCTCCTGTCTGCATTGCTTTTGGAGGATGCAAATTCTTCTCATACTACTGCCAAGTCCAAATACAGTGTTCCATGTATAATTCTTTATGGAAGTAGTTGAGGACAAAAAGTTGGTTATCATTCTTATGCTTGTTTTAAAACAAATAGTAAAGAAAATCCAAGTGCATTTTCAGCTTTCTGATTTTTACCTCATTAGAATGAAGAAGAGTGGTCATTCTCTCTCCCTTCAATTCTAACAAAGCAGCTGGAAATATTTTGTAAAAATTATTCTGCATAGTCCAAACAAATTGTAAGAAAAATACTAGCAACCTACAGTTATACACATTAAAATAAACAGTGCCTGAGATTTAACTGAATAAATAAAATCTTCCTATATCCTAATAATATTTTAACCAATTATTTTACTGCACACATTTGCCAAAGTAGCTCAGATGTTTTATATGTAGCCTTTGAATGGACACTTAGTTAGGCCTGAGCACGCACATCTGTGTCCTGCAGCTATACCTCCCTTCCAACAGGGGCCAAGTAGAAGAGCTTCAGAATGAACGACAGAAACACAATCTTGGGGTTGGTTCCCGAAGTAACACTGGCAAATCAAACGAAAAATCTCCCACGTTCATGGGGCCTTTGTGTAATGGCTGAGCTGCTTCAAGTGTCCCAGAGATAAAGGGATTGAGCATTCTTCATGTAAATTATCACTCATCTAAAAACTACAGTCATTGGTTACAAAGTACTGTTCTGATGCTGTGGCAATGAGTCATTCTTGTTAGTTAAGGTGTTGAAATATATATTGTCCTTCGATATAAGCAATCAACAGCAATTGTAGTTTTTGTTCCACTTCAAACTGCTGGTCCCTAGGAAATCCAGAGAACAAAAGGTTTCAATGTCACCAGTATATTACGTGTTTCAGAAATTCCCACATCTCCCACTTCAGTTCATGTGGAATGAATAAAAAGGCAGATATTAAATGGAAGAGGTATAACCAAAATCAAAAAAACTAAACTGGCTAATTCATAATCTAAGTAATTTGTAATTACATTAGTTTGTGAATGAATATGAAGTAATAAGGACCACTATTTGGTATTCTTTGTCCATCTTTCATTTCAGTTTAATTAAAAATTAATTCTATAGCCAGTTTTCATGATCAAGCTTGTTTTTGGAGCATTATATCTAATATGTTTGGTTCATCTTAAAACACCAACCCCATAATAAAAATTTTGATACCCTCAAAATCTATAAAGGAAGGCTTATATGTGCAGCTTTTGGAGAAGATTCTAGATGAGTTCCATAATTCCTTTTCATTCTAGGAGAAGGATCAAAATACTATGATGAGGTCACTAGCTTCGGTATCATTTAAATATTTAATAAATAATATTGAGTGTCTGTGGTGGATTCACATTGTGTCACTTAGCTAAAGTGGAACCCACTTCCCAGAATTCTCTTCACTGTGTGGTTTCGAGCTAGTGTGGACCACCGGGACATTCGCATAATATTTAAGAGGGGAAAGGGAAAGAGCAGCAGTTTTTTCAATATTTGGGAGATCTGTGCAGGTTCTCTGCCACTCACTACTGCAACTCCTGTGCATTACGCTGGACACTGGCTCCCGGCGATGGCACAGAGCAGGTCTCAGTCCGCCCCGCCACTGCTCCCATCTGACATCCTTTCACGTCTAAATCTCCTGGGACAGGTAAGTGGTTTAGTTCTGTGACAAAGGATTCAAGCTTCCATTACAGGTCAGTTGCAACCTTGAAGTTGGAAATTTGAGAAGACTGACAGAGGTACTCTAGTCCATCCTTATGAATTCCAGCCTTATCCTCAGCGGCTCCAGTTTCTCCTTGCTCTTCACCACTTCTCTCCTATCTTTTCTTCCCAGGTGCCTGCCTTCTTAATTCAAACACAGACAACAGATTTTATGGACTATTTAAGCAGCTCCCACAATGACATAAGGTTGGCTCCCTGTAAAAATTTTCTTATATTATCACTCCTAATGTTTGTATTTCTCTGACTAAACCCTGACAATACAATGCCCACTATAAACAAACCACTATGACTAGCAATAGGAATTAAAAAATTCAAAAAGTCAATATAGTGAAGAAACCTATTAGCTTGCTAGGGCTGCCGTAATGAAATAGCACAGCTTAACTAGCTTAAAAAACATTTATTTTCTCAGAGTTCTAGAAACTAGAAATTCAAGATGAAGTGCCAGAAGATTCAGTCTCTCCTGAGGCCTCTTTCCTTAGCTTGTGATGACTGCCTTGTCACTGTGTCTCATCTGGTCTTTCCCCTGTGCATGTGTATTTCTGTGTCTCTTCCTCCTCTCATAAGGAAACAAGTTACATTGGATTAGGGGTCCATCCTTATAACATCACTAATTCTAATTACAGCTTTAAAAATGCTGTCTCTAAATACACTCACATTGAGGATTAGGGTTTTTACACATAAATTTGGGGGAACATGATGCAATTCATAACAAAGATTAACAAAAAATTGAAAAGTGTAATTGAATTGAGAAATGTTAGGTGCAATTATAGAATGCAATGGAAGGCCAATTGATGAGTACATAATATGGTTCTGGGACTGTGGGTTCAGAGATAGGAGGATTACATAATGTATCATCCAAAATGGGACTCCTGTGAGAGTGAAAATGTACATTAAAAATAAACTAATTGATCTTCCTCAGGCATAATCCAGAACTGTCACGGCAAAAGTAGGAGTCACAGGCAAGACTTCAAGGAGGAAATAAAACCCAAGATAAGACCTAAGGAGGAATAGAAATTAAGAAGGCCAAGGGGAAAGAGTGGAGAGCCTGTTCTAGGCGATCAGGCAGAAAGAACATAATGAGCAAGAAACAATATACTAGAGAAACAGTGCCATATTTGGAGAACTACAAGAGATTCCATGTGGCTGACGTTTACCAGGGCAGGGAGCCAGGGAAAAAAACAGGTAAGCAGGATTCAGAGGATAAAGGGGCTTTTTAAAAATCGAGATTTGGTTCTGGTGTCAGCTGTGGGCCAATATGAGTTTTAATCATGGAAGAGGCATAATTTGATTTATATTTTAGAAAGATCTCTAAAAATTAGGTCAATATATATGACTATAGTTAATAACACTGTATTATATAATTAAAATCTGCTAAGAGAGTAGAACTTAAATGTCTTACCTACCCCCACTCCACAAAATAAATATGTGAGGTGATAGATATTAATTAACTAGATGGGAAATCCTTTCACAATATTTACATATATCAAATCACCACAACATTCACTTTAAATGTCTTGCAATTTTATTTGTCAATTATCTCAATCAAGCTAATTTTTTTTTTAAAAGAGAGAACTTAGATTAGGATGGTATAATCCTCATTTCCCTTACCTTTTCCCCTCCAGGCACTCCTCTTCTCCCCAGGAAAAAGGAGGCTGTTTTAAAGACTAAATAAGTGACAGCCTTGGGAAAGAATAAGAAATACCATCTACAAAACAGAAATATGGAAGATCTGCAAAATTAAAAAAGAAATCAAACAGGATCAGATAAACAAAGGGACGTCAGTCCAGTATTAGAACCTCCAACATCTGGAGGAACTAAGGAGCCAAGTTCAGAAGGTTCTCACTCACCAAAGGGGAAATTTCGAATGGCAATAATCCTAATAACTACAATGGAGTACAACATATCAAATAAGTTTCAGTCCATAAATCTGTAGTAATATTGTAATAAAACTGATTGATTGTCATTGAGGAGTACCAGTAAATTACTTTGAAAACTGTCAATAAAGAAAAATAATCAAGCAGTTTCTTGTTTTTTGCATATGAACTGTATGAAGAGGTAATCAATATTAGATGAGTGAAAGTTGCTCTCTATAGAAATACTCCAGCTAATCCATGAGGAAGGAAGGAATTAATTTGTACATTCCCATTTGAGTTAATGAAGGTAAGTATTGTGTAGCTGCTAAAACTCCAAAAGAGAAACAACTAAGCTTTAAATGCCTCCTGATAGAAAAACATAGCACTACCTATTAATTAATTTTTCCAAAAAAAAATAATAACTTGAACCTAATCAAACCTCTAATAAAACCTCCAGAATGGTTATAATGTACAAGAAATTTACAACAACAAAGGTTATAATCAGTGAAATCAACCCACATTACAAAAGAAATGAAAGAAGACTATAAACTGGAAGAGTGTTTGGGGACTTGCCTAGCAATCATAATGTGTAAACTCTATTTATATACCGATTCAAAGAAATAAACCATAAAACAAAATTGTGATGTTGATACTATAACTGTAATTACATAATATATTTGGATTACATAATGTATCATCCAAAATGGGACTCCTATGAGAGTGAAAATAGGCATTAAAAATAAACTAACTGATCTTCTTCAGGCATAATACTGAATACTAAATACTGACCAAATAGGTGATGACTAAATATTTTTAGTTTGGGGAATATATATTTCTAGAGAGCGGTTACATACATAAATTCTAAGCTTTTAATAGACACTTAAACTGGGCATACAAATGTGAGAAATAGAATCATCCATGGATTTTTGTTGAGTACATGGAAGTTTATGAGATATTGAGCTGTGTAAAGAGTAGTTTCTCATCCTCAGCACTACTGGGATTTGGGGCCAGAGAATTCTCTCTGCAAGGATGTGCTGTGCATTGCAGGATATCTAAGTGCATGCATGGCCTCTACCTACCTAGATGCCAGTAGCATCCTCTACTCAGTTGTCACTACCAAAAACGTCTCCAGATATTTTCCAGAATTGTCCTCATTTGCGAATCACTGATATAGAGTAAGAAGAGAAGGGGGTGGAATGGATGATGCCTTAAGGGACCAAGAAAACCCGCGACTAAATTACAACTCTACTATTTACTCACGGTTACCATTTCTCCAGGCCTTACTTTTCTCATCTACAATATGGAAATTATATTGTCTAATTGACTAGGTAGATGTGGCAATTATTTAATATGGAAGACACTTAATTAATCAGAATATATGTGGCATACCTCCCTTCAGAAGTGCCTATTACTATTGGCTTTTTTCTCTTTCCCTTCTTCCTTGAAACAATCTTGATCAGTAAAGCTACTTAAAGATCCCACAGAAACTAAACATGAATGTCCACATTCACCCCCTCCCAATACCACCAATGAGGTACTTTGCAGTAAGAGAAACAAGTAAATAATCTCAAATAGCAAAGGTGAGTTATTGTTCTTTCTGAAGTCCAAGATCAGAGCTCACATATGTACCTCCCAGGGAGTCCTCTCAGTCTGACTAAAACACAACACAGACTCACTGAAGCTCTTCAGATCAAAAACTAAAGAAAAAAATGTATGTTTTCATTCAATAAGAAAGATTTGGCCAGGGGTAAATCACTCTGTTATAAATGAGGTTCTAAGTTTTAGTTAGGCTTTGAGAAACGGGTTCATGTTTTACCAGTTTTAGCAGTTATTAACTCTTTTTTCCAAGGGTATTATTAGATTTTTATTCCATTTTGATTTACATTCTAATGGAAATTATAAAATATATTCATTTCTTTATTTTTAAATGTGACTTAAATTATTATTTATTTATTTTTAATTAAATAATTTTTATTGTTGAGCTGTAACTCATATACTATACAATTCACCCATCTAAAGTCTACAATGCAATAGTTTTTAGTATACTCACAGATATGTACAGCTACCACCATAGCAATTTTAGAACATTTTTATCACCATCAAAAGAAATCTCACATTTACATATCACATGCTTTTTCTGTTTTCTATTTCACTAATCCATTTTCTATCTATAGATTTGCATATTATGGTTATCTCATATAAATGGAAACATGTAGTCTTTTGTATCTCACTTCTTTTACTTATGAAATTACGATGAAATGATAAAAATGTAGTATTTCCAAGATTCATCCATGTTGTAGCTTGTACCATAATTTTGTTTATTCCTTTTAAAGGTAGAATAACATTCCATTGTGTAAATATAACACATTTTGTTAATCTGTTCATCAGATGATGAGCATTGGGTTGTTTTCACTTTTTGCTATTGTAAATAATGATGCTATAAACTTTCACGTGTAAGATTTTGGTTCCTGCCAAGATGGAGGCATAGGTAGATATGCTTCACTTCCTTGCACAACCAAAAGACGGATAACAATGAATTAAAAACAAACAAACAAACAAACAAAAAAACCAACCAGAACTGCCAGAATATCAAACTGGATGGAAGTATGACAACCAAGGAGTTAAAGAAAAAAATTAATCCAGACTGGTAGGAGGGAGTGGACGGAGAGGATGCACAGCAAGATGGTGGCTGGCAACCAGGTGATCCCACATTCACTTGTGGCTAAGCCAGGAGGAACAAATCGGAAGTGAGACACAACACACAACTCAGGGTTCCAGCACAGGGAACTGAAGTCTCAAAAGCTCTGGCTGTAAAAACCTGTGGGGGTTTCAGTGGTGGGAGAAACCCAGTCTCAGAGGAGAGTCCATTGGAGAGGCTCACAGGATCCTAGAATACATGCATGCCCACTCACCCAGGAATCAGCACCAGAAAGGGCACAATCCACTTGTGGGAAGTGAAGGAGGTGACTGAAAGTGGGGCAAGAGGGGAGCAAGGGGCATTGTTCCCTCTCTGACAGTGTCACAATGCAGCAAAGCAGGTTCCCTGCCCTGGCAAATACCTAAGGCTCTTCCCCTTACAATGTAATAGGTGCACTGAGACAAAGAAATATGGCCCAAATAAAAGAATACATCAAAACTCCAGAAAAAGAAGTAAGCAATGAAGAGATAGCCAACCTATCAGAGGCAGAGTTCAAAACACTAGTGATCAAGATGCTCACAGAAATGTTGGAGTACAGCCACAAAAATAAAAGAAGTGAAGACTATACAAAGTAAAGTAAAGAAAAATATACAGGGAACCAAGAGTGAGAGGAAGGAAACTGGGACTCAAATCAAAAATTTGGAACAAAAGGAAGAAATTAGCATTCAATCAGAACAGAATGAAGAAATAAGAATTCAAAAAAAAAAAAAAAAATGAGGAGAGGCTTAGGAACCTCTGGGACAACTTTAAATATCCCAACATCCAAATCATAGGGATGCCAGAAGTACAACAGGAACAGCAAGAAATTGAAAACTTATTTGAAAAAATAATGAAGGAACACTCCCCCAATTTGGCAAAGGAAATAGACATGCAAGTCCAGGAAGCTCAGACAGTCTTAAAGAAGTTGGACCAAAGGAGGAACAGACCAAGACACATCATAATTACATTATCCAAGATTAAGGATAAGGAGACAATCTTCAAAGCAGCAAGAAAAAAAGGAGACAGTTACCTACAAAAGAGTTCCCATAAAACTATCAGTTGATTTCTCAAAAGAAACCTTACAGGCAAGAAGGGACTGGAAAGAAGTATTCAAAGTCATGAAAGACAAGGACCTATGTCCAAGATTACTCTATCCAGCAAAGCTATCATTTAGAATGAAAGGGCAGATAAAGTGCTTCCCAGATAAGATCAAGTTAAAGGAGTTCATCATCACCAAGCCCTTATTATGTGAAATGTTAAAGTGACTTATCTAAGAAAAAGAAGAAAATCAAAACTATGAACAGTAAAAGGACAACAACCTCATAACTATCAACAACTGAACCTAAAACAGAAACAAAAACAAACTAAGCAAACAATTAGAACAGGAACAGAATCACAGAAATGGAGATCACATGGGGGTTTGCAATGTTGACAGTGGGGGTGGAAAAATGTACAGGGAATAATCAGTAGGCACAAAATAGACAGGGAGAGGTTAAGAATAGTATAGGAAATGGAGAAGCCAAAGAACTTATATGTATGACCCATGGACATAAAATAAGAGGGTATTGCTAGAGGGAAGGACATATAAGGTGGAGGAGGAAAAAGGGGAGAAAAGAAATGAGACAACTGTAATAAAATATCAATAAAATATACTGAGATACTTTTAAGCATAATCAATAAAATATACTTAAAAGATTTTGTTTGAACACCTGTTTTCAGTTCTTTGGGGATTACAGCTAAGAGTGCAATTGCTGAGTCATGGGGGACATCCAAACTGATTTCCACAGTAATACAGCCATTAACTCTTACTCAAGAAAATAATGTTTAAAAGTAGGGCAATAACACTTCCTTACACTCTAAAACAGACTATTCCTGCTCAGCTTTGTTGAATGCCTAAGTCAACCCTCCAAAAAGGAGAAATGGTAGATAAGTAATGTAGACATGCAGTCATTATGAACTATTCTGCATTTACGGAATCTTCTCATCTGCCTTTTTGTTGTTGTTGTTGTTGCTGTGGTTGTGAAACAGTTTGCAGGTTGACCTTGTAACCAAAACATTGTTTGAAACCTTGTTTCTATGTAGAAAAGTGTTCCGAGTTAAGATTAGAGTTGTAGAATAAATGGTCACATACAGCACCTGGCCACCGAACCAGGAAGGCTCACCTATCCCATCCTGCAGCTGCAGAAGTCATTTAACATCTAATGAGGGACTCTACCAATGCTGGAATTGCAAAGCTGATTAGGTGGAAGGGGTTCTTCATTCTCCATCCCCCCCCCCCCAAACTAACAATACCTGGCTACCCACCAAATAGGTATGTGAAAGTTTATAGGCATACATCTAATTCTGCAGGTATTACCATTTCTCCTCCCCCTCCCTCCTGGATGGGATCACATACCTTGCATCTATCTAAGATGCTCATCAGGCAAATGTTCAAATATGAGGGGGCATCCTGGCTGCAGGCAACTTCCTTGGCTTGAGACTATTCTGGTGGAGGAACTGACCAAGTATAAAAGGCTAAGTGATGTCTCCAACTAAACAACAGCAGCCTAGGCAATGAGGGATCATGGTAGTGACCCAGGAACTCAAGGCCAATGATCAGGAATATAGTAAAATTATAAATAAAACAATGACCTTGAGCTTGTAAAATTTAAAAAAAAAAAAACAGGTTGTGAGGCAGAATGCAAGGTGGTTCAGGGTATTTGGATTAAGGCAAAGGCTATAAATACTAGAGTACATTCTAAGATGATTTTCCCAAATCCCTGTCCCCTGGTTTACATGCCTAATATAATTCTCTCCTGCAGGGCAGGCAAAACCTGTGATTATAAGGAGGTATCAATCTTATAATTAGGTTACTTTACATGGCACAGGTAAAAGGATCTTACAGATATAATTAAGATTACTAATAATTGGCTTTGAGTTAATTAAAAGGCAAGTTTTTCTGGGTGGGCCTGACCTAAGCAAGTGAACCCTGAGGTAAGATGCCCTGTAGTGGAGAGCTCCATGGAAGGGCCATCTGGGCTATGGAAAGCAGGCTCTGGGAGCTAAAAGTGATCCTTGGTCAACAACTTGCAAAAAATGGGGACTCCAGTCATACAGCTACAAGAAAATGAATTCTGCCAACCACCTGTGAGTGCTTGGAAGCGATATTTCCAAAGTGATTTTCCAGAAGAGGATGCAGTCCGCCAGGACCTTGATTTCAGCTATGTGAGACACTAAGCAGGGAACCCAACTAAAACACACCAGACTCCAGACACAGGGGAACTATGAGACAATAAATTAATCTTGTAAGTTGCTAAGCTTGTGGTAATTTGTTATGTGGCAACAGAAAACAAAGACAGCCAAAAGCCATAGTGTGCATGTGTGCGCACTTCATGCTCTAGGAGAACTTAGTGGCTTTGAAACACTGGGCGGGACCTAACACATATTCTTTCTGTAGTTCTGTCTTTTGTGCACTTATCCTTGACTTACATTTCATGTCTAAATAGCTCTTTTCCTACCTATCTTGTGTACACACCTTCTATAATTAAATTTAATTTTTGGTTCTTGATGATGATGCAATGATCTACACAAAGGATTTGCATGTTAATTTGTGTCATCCGCAAACGTGGAGTTCTAAACCCTGAAGCCTTGCAAATGTTTTTTTGCTGCTTTGAATCCCAAGTTGCAATGACAAGCAAAATAGGAGGTAGGAGAAATTAGAAACTGGTACAATGAGATTTAAAGTTCCTAAGGGAGTGGTAAACCTAGCAGAAAACCTGCCGTGTGTGTGTGTAATCACACAAACCATTTAGATGTGGATGTTATTGTTTAGTTAGACCAGAATTCTAGAGAGACCAGAAGCAATTTTATTTTGGTGATTTCAAAGCACAGAGCAGTGTAAGTCTGTATCATCTGATTGCAGTTTGAATAAAAATGCGCACTACAAGGTAGACTCAGGACCCTCTATTTCACTGCAGTGCTAGCACCAAAGCTCCCTGTTTAACCCAAAGGCAGATGAACAACAAATATCCTTCTGTTATTAGTACAGAGCTCCAACTGAATGGGGTTTATCAGGGTTTTACATCTAATCTCTCTGCTTAAGAGGTTCTGGCTGTTAGTTTTGGCAGGCAAGAGAAGGGGCACCAGATGCTTCAAGGCCAAAGAGCAGAGTTCCTAGGTTAAAAAAAGTTTTAAGATGACTTCTATTTTCATGTGTATGTGCCATTTGAAGCATAAACATTTCAAATTGCTATCATTGAATTTTAATAATGAGTTAATCTAAATAGCCAATTCCTTCCCCTCCAAATAAAGCCAGAATGTGTCAACTAAAATTTTAGCTATAGGCATTTCTGTGCTTATTGCCCCAGAGAGTAGAGCCAGTATCGAAATTTCTAAATAACACTAGTAAAAATGTATTCATGAAGTAGAACATTTTTATTTTAAAATTCCCATAAAATGCATTCTCTCTTGGCCATGGAACACCCTACTCATGAAAGTGCTTGCAAAGCCTCCAGCTGTTCCTCTTCATTTTTCCCTCATCAATTCCACACTATCATTTTAAAAAGGCACACTAAGATTTTCCTGAATAATCACCAACACATGAAGAAATTACTTCTCCAGATTTAAGAACTCCAGCAAAGAATTGCTAGGGGATTACTATCTCAACTTCAAATAGTGCCCCATTCAGATGGAACTGCAATCAATCTATAGTTAGAGCAATAATTTCCAGTTGCCATATTTCAGTTATCTTAACATCTGTCATGAAATTCTAAAATAAAAATAATTTAATTTTGCTCTCATAAAAAAAAAAAAACTAAAATGTACTCCATTACCTCAGGAGCTAGAACAGAAGAAAAGTTCTAAAATTAAAAATAGAATAATAAGATCATAGTCACAAAGGGTCTGGCTGTTCTAGATGAGGGCAATGACATCAAACCTGGCTGATCATAAAAATAAATTTAAAACTGCTCAGAAAGAGGCTCAGAATGTATCTTCCTAGGTCCACACATACCTCCTAAATCAGGATCTTTTAGGTGGAACTTGAGATCATCATTTACAAAGCAACCCTCAGGTATTTCTAAAGTAGTCAGTCTGTAGAACAGAGTTTAAGAACCACACAAATCAGGAGATATCTCAATATATCCTATAGATTTGATATAATTTTAATTATGGCATAATGATTGAAAGTAAGCTATTCTAATAAAATTAAGAAGAAATATTTTTGGTCTAAATTCTTGCATTTAACTTTTTAATCTCCAAAATTCCAAATATATTACCAAAGGAATTTTAAAAATGTGGAGAATTTGTATTGGCTCTGAAAATCAGGGAAAGAACCCCAACTATTGTCGGATAAATCAAGAAATTTCTGCAGAATATATTGCAAGCAAAGTTGAGAGAATTGCTAGACAGCTCAGATTAAAAACTGACCCCGAGTACAGAACAGTAGGACCTGGAGTAAAAATGGTCATTAGAACAATGGTAGGAGGTTCGGGGACGGTGTTGCACATCGAGAGCTAACAGGGTGAAATTTCACTGCTCAATTTGCTCCAGGTTACCTCTCAACTGTACAGAGCAAGCCAAGTAAAATAGGGGAAATGTCACAGCTGGCCTCTGAAGAGACAGACTGTGCCAGTAAGAGAACAGGAATATTATCCCAGCAAACAAAGAGGGATAGACTGCTTTTGGCAGAGGGGCAACACTTCCTGATGTGACTGCCTGTGGCTTTAATTCACTCCCTACTCTTTAGAAGTCATTGCCCTATAATTTGGCCAAGTAGAGCTAATTCTACCCTCTTTTATTCTTCCTTCCTTCCTTCTTTCCTTCCTCCCCTCTTTCCTTTGCTCCTGCCAGCAACACTACCACCCCCAGCTATGACATTCAAAATATTTCCATACATTCCCAAATGTCCCCAGGAAAGGCAAACTCACCTCAATTGAGAAGCTCTGCAAGAATAGCAATGTTAAAAATGTTTAACACTTTACTCATAACATTGAGTGTTTGAATAAAAAAAACAGTTTTCTAGAAAAATATACATTATCAAAAATTATTATACTCTTCCTTTTCCCTCCCAACTGATAACCCTCCAAATGATCTCCATATCTATGAATCTGTTTCTGTTCTCCTTCTTTGTTCAGTTTGTTTTTTAGAATCAACTGTTGATAGTTGTGAATTTATTGGCATTTTAATGTTCATAGTTTTGATTTTCTTCTTTTTCTTATATAATTCCCTTTAAGATTTTATATAATAATGCCTTGGTGATTATGAACTCCTTTAGTTTTACCTCTTCTGGGAGCCTCATTATCTGACCTTCCATTCTAAATGATAGCTTTGTTGGACAGAGTAATCTAGGTTGTAGGTCTTTGTTTTTCATCATTTTGAATACTTCTTGCCAGTCCCTTCTAGGCTGCAAAGTTTCTTTTGAGAAATCAGCTGACAGTCTTATGGGAACTCCTTTGTAGGTAACTGTCTGCTTTTCTCTTGCTACTTTAAAGATTCTCTCTTTATCTTTAACCTTTGGCATTTTAATTATGATATATCTTGGAGTGAGCCTCTTCATATTCATCTTGTTTGGGACTCTGTGCTTCTTGGGCTTGTATGTCTATTTCCTTCACCAAATTAGGGAAGTTTTCTTTCATTATTTTTTCAAATAAGTTTCCAATTTCTTGCTCTTCCTCTTCTTCTGATACCCCTATCATTTGGATGTTGGTGTGTTTGAAGATGTCTCAAAGGCTTCTTAGCCTATCCTCATTTTTTGAATTCCTTTTTCTTATTTCTGTTCTGATTTAGTATTTTTTTCTTCCTTATGTTCCAAATTGTTGATTTGGTTCTCAGCTTCCTCCCCTCCACTGTTGGTTCCCTATAGATTTTTCTTTATTTCACTTAATGTGAAAATTTCATTTCTGCCTGGGTCTTTTTTTGTGCTGTTGAAGTACCCAATGAGTTCCTGGAGCATCCTGATAACCAGTGTTTTGTACTCTGCATCTGATAGGTTGCCCATCTCCATTTTGTTTGGTTGTTTTTCAGGAGTTTTGTTCTGTACTTTCATTTGGACCAATTTCTTTACCTCCTCATTTTGGCAGCATCTGTGTATTTGTTTCTATGTATTAGGTAGAACTACTCTGACTCCCTGTCTTAGTAGTGTGGCCCATTGTAGAAAAGAGCACCTGTTAGTTGTATGATGAGGAGCCATAAGTAGTCACCAGGGTGGGGCAATCTGTGGCTCTGTGTGGGGGAAGGCTAAGAGAGGGGACAATGCCACTGCCTGGTCTCTGGACTTTTGTCTGGAAGGCACCTGTCTCCTGGAACTCACCCTGATGCCAGTCACTTCAGTTTTTTCCCTTATGGCACTGGTGCTCTTCTAGCTGTTGCCCTGGTGCTGAATCCCTGAGAGTGTGGGTCTTGTAAGTCCTAAGTCTATTACAGACCCCTTAAGAGGAGTCTCTTGTGAACCCCACAGTTTCTTTCACCACCCCAATCTCCACTGGTTTCTATAGCCAGGAGTTATGGGGACTTATCTTCCTGGCACTGGAATCCTGGACTGGATGGTCTGATCTGTGGCTGAGATCCCTTGCTCCCGAGGTATTCCTTCTGATTTTTATGCACGACATGTGGATGTGAGACCACCCATTCTGTGTCTCTGTGCTTCTCCATGCCAGTCTCTCCATGCCTTTCCACTTCTCCGCATCTCTCCACATCTTCGCCTCTTCTACCCATTTGGATGAATGTGGCTTCTTTAAATCCTTGGTTGTCAGACTTCCATATAGCTCAATTTTCTGATGTTTCTGGGTGACATTTGTTTTGTAGTCTAGTTGTAATTTTTGCTGTAGTTGTGCAAGGAGGCAAGCCATGTTTAACTATGCCTCCATCTTGACCAGAATCACACTGTTTTAATTGTTGTAATAAACTGTTCCTTTCAAACTTCTAAGAACTAAACCATTTATCTCCTATTTAAAATATTATAAATAGGAGTATAGAAGAGAAATATAATGAAAGCTACATATAAGTAATGAAATTGGACAAATTTTAATTGAATAATAGATGAATAATTGGAATAATATGTTAGACATAAAAAATTAGAATTTATAAAAGCCAGTATATATGAAACATTAGCCCAATATATAATCAAATTAAAATGAGATATCTGTGTTCTTTTTTTCCTCAGGCTAAGTCTTTGAAATTCAGCAGGTATATTACCCTTACTATCTACTAGATACAATGGTTAAAGAATATATTTCTCAGATTTATTCTTCTGAAGTTTAGAAACATGAGTCTATAAAAATATATAATCTCATTTAAGAATTTAGATACAAAAAATCCAAACAAAATGCTAGCAAAACACTGAACATTAGCTTATGCTGATATTTTATTTGTGACCAAGTATAGTTATTCTAGGAATGCAAGATAAAATTCAAATGTGGACTCTATTAATATTATTTATTCTAAACTATGTAAAAAGAAGAAAAATCATATGGTCATCTTGATACCAGAAATGTATTTAGTTAATAAAATTTAGTTTCTATTTTGATTTAAATCAACAAAACAACTCAGCCCTCAGATAGCCTCTTAACATATTACAGACTACACTTGAAAATCCCAAAACTGATGTCAAAGAGAAAAGTAAAATGCAAGTATCATTTTCAATAAAGCCAAGGCTGAGCTAAGAATAGAACTATCTTAATGTTTAAAAGATATACAATGTTTTAAATGTCAATTCTCTTCAAATTAATTTATTATTGAAGTATTTTTGAAGTCTAATGTGTAAATTTATTAAAAAATAAATGAGAGAAAGGCAGAGTTTTTAAAAATTAAGTGTGTTTGTTTTTGCCTATAAGGTATTAATAAAAATAATAGAAAAGTAATTCAAACAGAGAGTAACACATATAGGAAGAACAGGCAGAACAATGAATCAATGTAAAGTCCAGAAAGGACTCAGTATCAAGATGTGGTAAAAGTTCCTTTTTAATTCCAGAAGAGAAAAGATGGATACTTCAATAAATGTTTGAAGATTTAGCTATAATAAATATTTATTGAAACACTATCTATATGTGAAAAATAAGAAACAACAAAAATGCCTAACACTATGAAATTTATTATATATATATATATAATGATGTATTTATGCAATAAAAACATTTAGCCATTTAAAATGATATTGTAGAAAAATACTTAAATCTATACAAAAATATTTACTATATAATGTTAATTAAAAATAAAACACTACCAAATATGAGGAGGAATGCCCAAAAAACTGGAATTATCTTCTGGAGGGCGGGCCCCTTGTAGTACAGGCTTCCCCCACTAGGGGGGGGGTGCTCTAGGAACCCTTCTATGTCAGTGTACCAGGTAGCATTGCTATGAGAGGCTGTGTTTGGCTTCACTGAATGTTTATTTGAAGATTCTTTCAACGTGTTTGCCCATTTCATTGTGGGTCATTTATCAGCACACCTGCCCACACTGTGCTGAGTATTCAGCAGTTTTTGACCAAAAATAGCATGACCCCCACGCTCCACCCTCTCTATTCACTCAATCTCACCCACTGCGACTTTTTTTGTTTGTTTGTTTCTCCAGATGAAAAAATCCTCAAAGGGAAATGTTTGGCTAATGTGGAAGAGGTGAAAAAAAAGCAGCAGAAGCACTAAAGTGCATCAAAATTGATGAGTTCAAAAACTATTTTGCGCAGGGGAAAAAACATCCTGATAGGTGTATTGCATCAAAAGGAGAGTACTTTGAGCCTGGCTGGTGTAGCTCAGTGGATTGAGCGCGGGCTGGGAACCAGGTGGTCCTGATTCCATTCCCAGTCGGGGCACATGCCTGGATTGCAGGCCAGGTCCCAGTGAGGGCCATATGAGAGGCAACCATACATTGATGTTTCTCTCCCTCTCTTTCTCCCTCCCTTCTCCTCTCTTTAAAAATAAGTAAATAAAATCTTTAAAAAAAAAAAAGGAGAGTACTTTGAAGATGACTGAAGTATAAACATGTAGGAATAAATACACAATTTTTACAATTTAAATCAATTCCAGGTGTTTGAGGGTCCACCCTCATAATAAGTATTGTGAGGTTCTACTTTTGTATTTTTCTCTGGTGTGTGCATAAGAAAGTGAGAGAAGACCAGAAGGATATACACTAACTAAAATAAAGGATTAATTATTTACACATGGTAGACTTTTTTAATTTTTATTTTTTCTATGACTTCCATACACTTTCTAAAAGCTCAATAAAAAATGTATGACTTCACTAATTATTTAAAAAGCGAAGGTAAAGCACACAAAAAATTATTTAGTCTGTAACACAAAGTCTTTTGAGAAACAATGATGACCATTTTTGTTAATATTACTAGCTAACAAACCTGCCTGGCCAAAAGTTCTGTTTTTTGGCCAATCCTTATTCCTGTGTGTAGAGCTATCCCTAAACACTGCCCATCAAAATCCTATCCAAAAACACAAAGTTGATAAGGAAGACACATGAATAATGGATAAGTATGTGAAAAGTGTTAAAACTCATTAGTCATTAGAGAACTGTAACTTAAAACCATAGTGAAATAATGCAATATACAAACTAGAATATTTAAAATTAATAAGACTGACAATGCCACAAGTTGGTGAGGAAATAGAGAAACAGAAACCTTATATACCGTTAATGGAAGAATAAAATAGTACAACCACTTTAGAAGGATATTTGGCAGTTTCTTATAAATTTAAACATGTGCGTAGCCTATGACCCAAGAGTTCCATTAGTATTATCCAAGAGAAGTAAAAGCATATTGTGCAAAAAATATTTATTCAAGAAAACTTGTAGCACCTTCATTCATTAATGCTAAAGATTGTAAACCACCAAATGACCATCGAAAGGTAATATATAAACTGTGATATGATCAGACAGTGGAATACTACTCAGGAATGAAAAGGAATGAACTACTGATGTAGATAGCAATATGAATGAATGTAGAGAGAATTCTGCTGAGCAGACACCACTAATTATCAGAGAAATTTAAATTAAAACCACAATCAGCCCTGGCTGGTATAGCTCAGTGGATTGAGCGCGGCTGTGAACCAAAGCATCACCAGTTCGATTCCCAGTCAGGGCACATGCCTGGTTGCAGGCCAGGTCCCCAGTGGGGGCCACGTGAGAGGCAACCATACATTGATGTTTCTCTCCCTCTCTTTCTCCCTCCCTTCCCTTCTGTCTAAAAATAAATAAATAATATCTTTAAAAAAATATCACAATCAGATATCACCTCATACCTGTCAGAATGACTGTCATCAATAAATCAACAAACAACAAGTGATGGTGAAGATGTAGAGAATAGGGAACCATCATGCACTGTTGGTAGGAATGTGGATTGCTGAAGCCATTGTGAAAAGCAGTATGGAGTTATCTCAAAAAATTAAAAATAGAACTGCCTTTATGATCCAGTGATTCCACTTCTGGGAATTTAACCAAAGAAACCAGAAGAAGGTATGTAAATAGTGATGAAAAATAAATAAATAAATATTGTTAAAAAGACACAAAAGGGTATTAACTATATTATTCCATTTAGATGAAGTTCAAAATTTATTGGTGGTGACAGAAATGAGAATGGTGGTCTCCTTTGGCTGAGGTTACAAAGATTGTCTGGGAAGGGACATGAGAACTCCTTAGGTGCTGGCAGTGTTCTGTATGTGTGCACCATAGCTTTGTCAAAAGCTTCTCATCTGCTCTTCTCTCTCCTACTAATTTATAAACTGTCTTCAGGCAAGGATGCAGGAACTGCATCCTTCCTTTTCTGTTTTTTTGTTTTTTTAACAATCAAATCGAATGTATATCTAGCATAGTATCTTAGTGATCCAGTCAATAGATGGATGTAAGAAGAGAACTTACTGATATTGGCCTCAACATCTATCAACTTTCATTCAAAGGGAATATGTTCAGACCAGTCTTGTGTTATGAACATTCTCAAGACCACATTTCATTCCAGTGATCTACAGGCTTTTATTGAGATTGTGGTTTGGTATTGGAGAAAACCACTGTTGTTCAGGGACATCCATACACATTCATTCACCACACATTTCTCTTCCAAACTGTAGTCTGCTAAGTCCATGAAAAATTTTCTAACAGCTATTTCATTGTAAGTTCCCTAATCTGCTGGATGTATGGTAGAAAGAAACTTAACCAGCCTGGGACAGCAGCACAGCACTGAAAGAGTTCAGAACATGCCATCCCAAAATATGCTGCTCTGGCATATTGGCTATTTTTTGTTAAAGGTGCTGAAGACACAGCAAATACAGAAAAACTCTCTGAACTTCTTTCTTAGAAGTATAAGATGAAATTCCTATATGAAAGATGCCCGCCCTATACCAGAGGAAAATAACATTCTTATCATAAAGGACAAGAAGTTGAGACCTAGAGAATTCTGTAGAAAGAGGCCTTATTAAAATCATTATTATCTTCCTTTAGCCACAGCTTTAGTTTAGTTTAGCCTCCCCTTCCTTTAGTTTAGTTTAGTTCACAGTTGTTTTTCTTTGTCCAGCCTAATAGAAAAGCAACTATATTTTGCCACTTTTTTCATTTATGAAGGAATGTCATGTAAAACTTGTATTAAATTAATGTGATGCTTTTCTCCTGTTAGTCTCTCTTTTGTCAATTTAATTCTCAGGCTCCACCAAAAGAACTTTAAGAGGATAGTTATAAAAGTTTGTATTTCTCTTACTAACCAATGTCACCTAAATAAATAAAACAAAAACTTCGGGGGAGAGATCCAGGATGGTGAAGGAGTAAGTGGAAGCTACACTAACCACCTCCCAGGACCACTCTGGAGTTAACAACTAAATTGTAGGAAGTCGTCCTGAATAACCAACTAAACACTAGCTGGAGAGGAACCTTATAACCACAGAGAGATAGAAGAAACCACTTCACCACAACAAGACTGGTAGGAAGTGGGGAGGAGGCACAAGAGTACTTCAATGGATAGATCTTTCAGACAGAAAATCAACAAGGAGACCATGGCCATAAATGACACACTAGGCCAAATGGATTTAAATGATATCTTCAGAACATTTCACCCCAAATCAGCAGAATATACATACTTTCTAAGTGCACATGGAACATTTTCTAAGATAGACCACATGTTAGGAGACAAAACAAGTCACAATTAAAGAAGATTGAAAGCATATTAAGCATCTTTTCTGACCACAATGCTATGAAACTAGAAATTGAGCACAAGAAGAACACTGAAAAACATGCGAAGACATGGAAGCTAAATTACATGTTATTAAACAATAATAAATG